>APFE030219148.1:0-35845 GCA_000404065.3 Pinus taeda
GAAATTTTATGGTGGTGAAATCTTCTGTCCTGTGTAATTAATTGTTTTAAAAAGACTTCTCTGTGTAAAAGATCTTGGAGCAAAGCAAACAGAGCATTGCCTCTGTGTCTTGTGTTTTTCTGGTTTTGGTATTTTCCATTGCAAAAATACCCAACATAACCCAGGTGCTTTTCTCTTTATTTGCATGCAATTTTCTATAATCTAATTGTAGAAACAAACAAAGGTACCGACTGCACCATGAAACAAACACCGCCACATACATGTAGAATGATTATTTCTTTGGAAAAGAATAAGTTTCGACAGAGGCAGGAGGACGAAAACGATAATCGTGCCGAGGAAAGAGTAGGAGGAGCTCCCTTGCAGGATCTGCTTCCCACTTCAGGTATGTGTTTCTATATGTATGTCTGTGGCCTGGGGGAGAGTCATCTTTATTTATTTAGATTGTAGATTGTGGGGGTGGTATGTGTTTTTATATCTCTGTCTATTTGCATGCAATTTTCTATAATCTAATTGTAGAAACAAACACAGGTACTGACTGCACCATGAAACAAACACCGCCACATACATGTAGAATGACTATTTCTTTGGAAAAGAATAAGTTTCGACAGAGGCAGGAGGACGAAAACGATAATCGTGCCGAGGAAAGAGTAGGAGCTCCCTTGCAGGATCTGCTTCCCACTTCAGGTATGTGTTTTTATATGTATGTCTGTGGCCTAGGGGAGAGTCATCTTTATTTATTTAGATTGTAGATTGTGGGGGTGGTATGTGTTTTTATATGTCTGTATGCGGGGTGGTGTAGATTTTGGAATAATTGTTTGGAAATTTGGTTTTAGGAATGGCGGGTTAGGTGGTTATAATTGCCGCTGAATCTAATTTATGATTTTTTTTCAGGTAGTTATAATTGTCGCTGAATCTAATTTATGATTTTTTTTCCAGGTTCTTTAATAGATGGGCTTGTGGACGACGTTGTTCTTGGTAAAGTGTTAACGCGATTGCCATGGTATCAGTTGCCAGTTTTAATGACTCTGAATCGAACCTGGGCCGATGCTGTCACACGTCGTTTTCCAGAGTATGCCAGTCTCCATCAGCGTATCCTCTCCAATTCACTTGTTATATACCGTAATAGTTACCTTGGTCTCTGGGTTTACAGCTATCACCGTTTTTTATGGAGGCTTCCAATACCTGAATACATGCACAGACGTGTAGAGTTTGTGTTGGATGATCATCGTGACTGTATATTTGCCTTGGCTAGAAGAAGTCGACAAGAAGATGGCAGTTTGTTATACGATGTTGGAATGCTGGATCTGAGTGAAGGAAGCAACGTCTGTAGTTGGAAGAATCTTCCACCTTTGCGAATCAGGTTTTCCAGAATAGAGTGCGTCAAATATCCCTACAGTTGCTCCTCTTTTAGAACTGAGAATGGTATTTGTATTAAATTGATATTCAGAAGCTGGAGTCTTTCCATAGACACAGACTCTTTTTCTGTGTGGACATTGGATGGCACACAAAAATTAGAATGGCATCAATGGAAACGTGAGTCTGTTACGGCCAGTCCTGTGATCCAGAGCATCACTAGTGCAGAGAAGAATACTCCATTCTATGTGGAGATTGAGGTAAATATACCCTTAAGAGGTACTAGAGTGAAATATCTGTATGAGAGATGTGCGCAGTGGAAATACACTCCACACAACAGATTCTCACAACATGGATTTCCTCAATATATATTCATAATCAAAAACATTGAGAAGCAACCCACTATGAATTTCAATTTTTACCATATTGAGGTTAGAGATACGTATACTCGTTCTCAAGTGAGTTTCCACAAGGCTCAGCTAAATGATGAGAGCAAAAGGATTTTACATGTGTCTGAATGGAATGACTTTCAACACTTTTGGCGTCCTTTTGCTTCACGCTATCATCAGTGGGAGGCTCCAGGTTTTGAGGGTTGGGAAAATAATGGAAGGACTGTAATGAAAATTGTATCGAATGGCTATAGCGGAAGGAAAGAAATCAACGGCATTCGATGGGATAAAAGAAAATTCAAAATAGGTCCAGGTCGTGAGAGAATGGACATCGAAGTGGCGCAAAAGGGTCACTCTTTCTATATCTATCACTTTGTGGCTAAGTCTAGCTGATATGTTTTCATGATCAGCACAATGTCTACGCAAATTTTATTTTTTTACGATTGAAATCAATTTTCATGTACGAGTATTATTACTCCAAAAAAAATTTCAACAGAAAGGTAATTTTTTTAATGGAAGGGTGTTGGACAAAGCAACGAGATACTCAGCAATATGCTCACCTGGTTTCCGGGCATTGAACCAGAGAGCTGAGTTGATTTTCAGTCAGTTGATTGTTATATAAATTTATTTTGCAAACTTTTAATGGCCAAGTATACATATTACAGATGGTATGGTTTCTTATGACAATTGTTTGGATTAAAATTAATTATTTATAATTTGATTTTCTTAATGTAGTACCGTATATCATTCTAAGAATCAACCTGAGATTTTGTTTTAACTCCTTCTCACATGTGCACTTTGGGTTGTGCAATATATATTGCATGAAAAGATTGTCAATAAGAAAGATTGTTTCAGCTCAATATATAGTCTGGTGGTATGTGGAAGTCCCTGAATTGGTTGGCTTTTGCATATGAATAATAAGAATCTTTCCACTTGAGTTTTATCAGCAAATGTGCTTATTATTATGTGATTTTAATAGTTGTTATATCATTGTTAATCTCTTGGTTATATATTGGTTATAAACATGGTTTTATGACAGATCTTGGTTATGGCTCTCATCATGTTTTGATTAGTAAATGAATGGCTAATAAATGTATGACCTAATAGATGATAATGCAACTGTTATATGAGAGCATCAACGATCTTCATATAAGTATGAGCTCCATATGTTCATATGTGTATTTATGACCTACACATTACATGTTTATGATGTGTTTGACAAAATGTCTCTCATGGTTAGGCCTGGTTAGGTCAATTTCTTGTCTAAATTTTGTATGGAAGGCTTTCTCCTTGTGTCATTTATCATTTTTGAAAGTTCCATCAAGTTTCGGCCAGTGGTCTAGGGACTAGCCTTGAAAACGTGCCTAAAATCTCACAGTTGCTTGCATAGAACTGGGTGAAAAATAATGCATTCGCTCCCTTACAAGCTTTTGCATGCGATTGGAGGGTTACAATCCAACAGTTTTGTGCCAACATCTGGGAGTCCGGGGCACTAAAAAACAGTTAACTCAAGGTTTGGGCACCTGGAAGGTGGTTTAGCCCTTGGGGGTCCTATAGCACTTAAGGAAAGTCAGTGAGGTTTTGGTTTTGTCGATTCCACTTCCTCAAGGTGATCTAGGAGGTTGAGTCATATCATAGTAACTCTTCTTCACATGTTTACCTTGGTAGGCCTATTAACTTGGGTAAATGCGAGAGGAGGGTGTTATAGAAGAGCATGGTTCAACCCTTGGACTGGATGGGCGGAATGTGGTTTTCATGCATGCATGTAGGTTGTATATGTTCTTGTTATGCATGCATGGTGGTGGTCATTGTTACAGTTGTGTTGATATGTAGAAGTTGTTGTTGAGATATGCTTGTCATGAATATATGTCGGTTGTATATGCATTTGTTATGCATGTCACTGTCTATATGTTGTTGTGCATGCAATGTTATGTTTATGGTTATGCATGCATAGTAGGTTAGATATGCATCGTGAGGTCATTATATGTAGTTATGTCATATTGATGTTGTTGATAAGATATGATGATGATGTGTTGGCTAAGGTAGAGGAGGAGATGTAGACTATTAGAGCGAGGTTGTAGCACTAGACTTTGGGGTAGGAGAAGATCGTCATACATGTGTTATATGTTTGGCATGCAGGTATCATTATTAATGGTTGTTATATGCATCTCTGTCATTCTATTGTTGTTGTGGTTACATGCATGGTAGATGCTAGTTCATTAGTGTCATCATATGTGTACGCATCAGTTATTGATGAATGGTAGTAACTTGTTGTTATATGCATTGTAGTCATATGCATGATGAGTATGGCCATTGCAACTAAGATCTCGATGTTATATGTATTGTACTAATCTAGATTGATCTATGCATATGGTTATGGTTATGATATTCAGGTATTGAGTCGATATAATTGTGATACTGTGTCATACTAATTTGGATTGACTTATGCAGATGTGATAGCCTCCCCTAAGATACATTGAGGTATGTGTTTGATTATGTCATTTATCTAATATGGTATGTTTACAGGTTGTTTGATTTTTTTATTAATTGCATGATAGTATGTGTCTATAAGGTTGTATGAAGAATGATCTCCTTTTAAGATGGTTGTACTAACTCAATATGTGATGAGACAACTGAAATGTACTTGAGTGCAAGTGGGTGATAGTTGTAGTATTATGACTAATGAGTGTTAGTTGATTATGGAATGACTCTTAGTCCTTGTAAAGGTTGATGTCAAATTAATAGACATGATGTTTTGATATTTGGAACATGTGGCTGACATGTGTGAACAATTGCAGGGCCACATGCTTGGTATTAGCATGACAAGGTAATATTTGCTTTGTTTACATAACTAACAATTGGGTGATGTGAAAGTACATAACAAGACTCAATTACAGCGAAGTAAAAGGTAAAAGAAAAAAAATAGGGTGAGAATTCCTTTGGGTATGTTTGGAAACCGCAATTCTAAACAAATGAGTGTTTTGCATGAATACAGGAAGTCTTCTAAACCATGATTTATCTAACATTATGTAGATATGTGCTATGTTCGTGAACATGTACTTGACATGTATAACAATTGATTTTCAGTTATGTTGGATCTGTCAAGGAATTGGAGTCCGTTGAGAGATGGCATGGATGTGTTTAGTTACAAGGCAACATGTTTGGCACAAAAAGGTAAGATAATTGGTATACTATCATATTTATTTATACACTAACAACTATGTGTTTATGGCAGTATGATGCGAAGATTGCATGAAAAAAAAGACTGCCATGAAATATTAACAAGTCTTGGGTTGAGATTTCCCTTGGAATCATTGGGAACCCATGGGGACTGATTCATGGTGTTTGTTGGGAGTTTTGTGCTTTCGGTCTTTTATGATTTGTTTGCACCTGATTTTCAGTTTTGTTTAGGTCTAGTGCATGTTCATGCCACTTTGTTTGTGGTGTCGTATTGTTATTGGTTTTTCATGGTTTTATTCTTATTCTTTCATTTTATGTTTTGAGGGCTTTGGGAATTGGTTGGGGAAGGAGGAAAGTTAATGGAATTGAGGGAGAGCTAAATGAAACCCAACAGGTAATGTAAGACTTGGGTGAATCTTGGTGCATGAGTAAAGGGAAACTGAATGCAAGAGTATGACAATCTATTGATTTGTTAGTTCCATTGTTGTAAATGGACGATGGCGGGACAACCATGCGAAAGGTAACAAAGAGGTAAGGTAAATGAATCTTAGGCATCATATGCCTTGGCTATGTTGGGAACTGTTGTTCTCAATATGTTATGAAACCAGCTCAAGAAAAGATAGAAAAGATAGATCAACGCCTTAGAATTCAGCCTCTTCGAGGGGGCAACCTCCTTTACATTACATAAATGAACAATTCTTGGATGATACAAATGAAAAGACCTTTCTATATATAGGAGTCTAAGGGCTCATAACATAATCAGAGCCGACATAACAATAATAATGTAAGGGCACAATAATAACAATAGTGGGCTTCTATGGGGCACAATAGTAACAATATGGGTACTGCATGGGTACATCAATATAATAAGTGGGTTGTACTAATAACAATAAGGGGTTACACTAGTAGTATAGGGGCCTAACATGCCCCTCTCCTTAAAAAAGCGTTGTCCTCAACGCTTGAGTAGTTCTTGATGCTTCCATATAAAATTCTTGTCCTCCCATGTGGAATCTTCAGCTGGTAAGTTCTTCCACTTGATGAGATACTCTGAAATTGATTTCGTAGCTATCGGGTTCTTGTTTCTGTGACAAATCCAGGTTCCAATATGATTTTTCCTTCCTCTTCAATTTCTGGAAATATTGTTTCAATTAGGATATTTTGCAACTTTTGAATAAATGGCCATACTTCTTCATCCTTCTTCCATTCATCCCTTGCTTCGTTTATCCAATTTGGTTGGATAATAGAAATAGCACAAAAGAATGCTTCATAAACATCCTCGATCCTTGATAGAGTTGTCTCATTCGTAAGGTGCAACTTTTAAGTGCATGTAGTATTCGCCAACATTTCCTTCTCATAAATACTTGCTTGATAAGTTAGCAGATAAAAATACCCAATCACTAAATAAAGCATTTATTTTGACTACGATGTTTCTTACCTGTTTCGTTTGATTTTGCACCAAAGTGGCATTATCCTTTAAAAGTTGGAGAACTTGTTGTTGATGCTCGATGTGATCTTCCACTGCTTGAACCTTTTTCTTCTTGATATTTCCTTCTATGTCTAGAGTTTGAGGAGTGATAATTTCTTCCAATCCTTTACAAGATATGGTCGGATTCATTTCTTGATGCTCAATGTGATCTTCTATCTTGATAGTTTGAGGAGTGGTAATTTCGACCAATGAATTGCAATATATGGTTGGATTCATTTCTTCTTTCTCGATGTGATCTTTCACTCCTTTCACCCTTTTCTTCTTGATATGTCCTTCTATCTCGATAGTTTGAGGAGTGGTAATTCCTGCCAATGCTTTACATGATATGGTATGATTCATTTCTTTTATCTCTGGGGTTGGATCTTGGCGTATATCCTCTTCTTTTGATGTTTCTTGATCCTTTTCTTCCTCCTTTTCATACTCTATGTAAAATAATTTCTTCTCAGCACACTTATGACCTTTAGTGCATTTACTATCACAATTGTAACAAAGCCCTTTCTCTCTTTTTTCTTCCAATTGTTGTGGTGTCAACCTTGTAGGTTGTGGAAGGCTAGGAGAAGAAACACTTCCATAATTATAGCAGTGAGTGGTGGGATTCCTTGTTTCCATAATTTCGCTTTCAATTTTTCTTACCCACCTAAATTCCTTCTCCAACGAATCAGGTTCCCAAAGACGAACCTCATGTTGAATGTTATCCTTTAAATTACCTATGAAGAAATCAATCCTTTGCTTCTTTGGAATATCATTTACCCTTATATTCAATTTTTGAAAGTCCTCAATGTGCTCTGCCATTGAACACTTTTGTTTGAGATTTATCAATTGGCTAAAGAAGGTGTTTCTCTTTGTATCCTCATAATGTGCTGTCATTTCCTTCATGAAAATTGACCACATAACAAGTGGTTTACGAGAACAAAACCCTTTATACCATAAAAATTGATCTGGTTCTGAATATGATGATGCAATACGTACCTTTTTTAATAGTTTCACCTCATGTAGATCAAAATATTTCTCCATCTGTAGTATCCAATTTACCGGATCCTTGCCATCAAACTTCCTCATATTGCCTTTTCTTGATTTTAGGATCTTGATTTTGAAATGACTATAACTTTGTAATTTCGGCTCTTCCAATTCTGAAATTTTGAACTTCAATAGCCCTCAGTGTCCTCTTTCCAATGCCACCAGTCTGATCAAAATTGTATTCTCCAAGAAAGAGTTACGCACAAGCTCCCAAGTTGACCTGATTATATACCTTTTCAAAAGAGTGAACTTGTATGAAATGCCACGTGTCACTGTTTTGACCTTTGGATCTGAAAAATATATAATAAAAACTAAAATCAATTCTCTTTCTGTAACTTCTTACGGAAATTCAATCTGATGTTCAAAGTGAACATTATGACTATTTTCCCAAGGTGACCTGTTTGGGATGTAATTCGGGGGTCTACAAAAACCCCAACTTTCGAAGATTATATCTCCGAAAGTATAGTGAGATAGGATTTGAAATTCGGAGCCGAGGTTTAGACTAATTTCTTCTCAAATGTGTTTCTGTTTTAGCTTTTCAAAACTTTCTAGCGAAAGAGTTATAGGGAAAATCCCACGAGGTCCTATTTTAGTTGAAATGTTGGAGCTTGCAAAAACCCTAAATTCCTCAGATCATATCTCCGTAAATATAGCAAGGCAAGCTTTGAAATTCGGACCCAAGGTTCAGAACGAGTTCTTCTCAATTGGGTTTTTTTTTCCATTTCTGAAACATCACAGAATAAATGTTATAGCGAAGATTCCACGAGGACCGGTTTGGAGTAGCGAAACCCTAGAATCCAAAGCTCTGATACCAAATGTTATGAAACCAACTCACAAAAAGATAGAAAAGATAGATCAACGCCTTAGAAATAAGCCTCTTCGAGGGGGAAACCTCCTTTACATTACACAAATGAATAATTCTTAGATCATACCATTGAAAAAACCTCATTTCTATATATAGGAGTCTAAGGGGTCATAATAGTCAGAGTCGACATAACATTAATAATGTAAGGGCACAATAATAACAATATTGGGATTCTATGGGGCACAATAATAACAATATGGGGAATACATGGGTACAACATAATAATAAGGGGGTTGTAATAATAACAAGGGGTTACACTAGTAGTATAGGGACCTAGCATCAATAAATATAGATCATTAGATATCTCCTAAATCCACATTTATCTCTTGTTGTTACAACCTATCTCCTAAAAATGTAAGATACAAATCCTCTCAAAATTCTCTTATTCATGATTCTTATCCTTTGAATGTGCATAGTAAATGGTCCACATCTCCTACAATTATTCCACAAATATTCATGAGTTGGAATTTGAAATTCGAATATGTGGTTGAGTGGCCAAGTAGGACCCTTCTAGAATCTCCAAGTACGCCTACAATATCACAAAACTTATAGCACTTTTAGATATATATGAAAAAAAATTAATTTCATAATATTTAATCACAATTTCACTTATAATAATTAAAATAAATGACTTGGAAAATAATAATAATAAACCCAGATGATTATGAAAATGGTTACTAATGTAGGGTTATGGAGTTACAAAGTTACGGAATGAGGGTAAAATGATGGAAATGAAAGTGAAAATGGATGAAATTTTGGAGACTTAAAAGAGAGTATGGGTTATGATTCAAGCCTAAGGGAAAAGAACCAAGATTTTAGAGAAAATTTGGTGAAGTTTTCACATGTTACAGGAGTGCTATAGGAGATTTCTACAGGCGAAATAGAATTGCTATAGGAAAAACAGAGATAATTCACCGAATGACCAAGTAAATCAAATGAAAATGGGATGAGACAATTTTTTTATTAAGTAGGATTTCTTTAGGACTCCATTCCAAGTGTAATGACTCAAAAATACCCCTATTAACATCTACTAAAAAAAAAAACAAAAAATTACTACTCTAAAAAATAAAAATTCAAGAACTAGTGAGTTAGTCAACCTACCAAATTCCTAACCTAATCAAGTGAAAATGCATTAGGGTAAATTTTTTTTATTAACTTGATTTTTTTTATGACCTAATACAAGTGGAATAAACTAAATTGAATCTCATTAACATGCTCTAAAAAAAAATTACTATTGTTTTCTACAAGGGACTTCCAAGAATTCTAGATTTGTGAACTAGTAAACCAATCCAAGTAGCTCAATGATGGATATGAATTTTAAAAGTTATTCTAAGGATGTATTATGCTTGTGACTTTGTAAATAATATGAAAAATAACTCACTTCATTCATTTAACCCAATCCTACAACAAAATAAGCATCAACACTAAATGGAAAAATAGGAAAAACAAGATTAAGAGATGCATGTGAATAAGAAGTGAAACGAAGAAAGAAAATTTGTACAAAGGGGCTCTTGGGCTCCTGGGATGGACAAAACCAAGGATAATCATAGTTGTATGAAGGATACAAAACTTTAGAGGCTAAAAATGACACCAAGATTCATCACTTAAATCAATCCAAGTACATCCCTGCTACAAATGAAAGTGGAGTTGCCAAAATACAAGTTTTCTCAACACAAGGCTAAGAAATACATCTTCCTAGAGGAAACTTCGAATTGGTACTTATAAAAAATGATGAGGAAGAATTCTCCTTGAAAGGAGGAATGTTTCCCCTACAAAATCCCTCAAATAGTGGATTTGGTTCCCAATACTAGGAATCTGCATTAAATGACAGGGAACACATTCCTAGATTTTTTCAATCACTAAAGCTCTAGAATTTGTCAATGATTTCATGATATTTTGTTAATTTATTATCCAATATTTATCCTCTTGTAGTAGGGAGTAAGTCCCTAGATTACATATCCTTCAAATCTTCATAATCTGCCTAATATTCTCACAATATTGCACAAAAATAAATAATATTAGGCACAAATATGAAATTATCTATAAACCTTCCTAATGGACATATTAAAGTTAAAAATATGTCATCTAATGCAAAAAGAGAGGTTAATCTGTTGAAGGATAGACAAATGGGCCTTAATTTGTGTCTAATTTGGAGGCCCATCATACCCCCTACTGGAAGTGTTGCTCACCCTCTAAGCAACTTAGTAACCTAATTGTGCCTCAATCATGGCCTTGGTGGCCTCCCTTATCTATCTTGTAGTTGTTCAACACTTTCCTGTAGCAGCTTTATGCTTTCCTGTAGAAGATTTATGCCTTCCTGTAGAAACTTTATGCCTTCTTGTAGTAGGGCATATTCTTCTTTTAGTTGTTTGGTCATGGCTTCTTGCCTGAATTTTTCTAAGAGGATTGGAGGGAGGTTATCTCTTCAGTTTGCTTCTGATTCTCCTTTTATCCCTTTTTCTAATTTTCCAGACACTCTTTTTTTATGTTTCAACCTTTCATTTTTATTTTTTACCCTCTACTTCATCTATAGATCCATCCTTTATTGTCTCTTCAAGTCTAGAAAATATTCTCTATCCATGTCCAGAAGATTTTCCATGTGTTCTCAAGGTTTCTGCAAGGAAACCTTGTTGGCAATTATCAATTTCAGAGCACTTAGGATTTCAACTTATGGAAAGACGATAAGAGCTTCTTTTTTATGATTGAGGCGAGAAATGGCATGCCAATTTCAAAATAGTTTTATTCTCCCATCATAATGCTCATCCTCACAAGAAAACTCTACACTTCAATTTTTTGTTTTGTCAGGGTTCTGTTATAAGGTGTTTAGTGGAGAAATTTTGCAAAAATTCAAAGAATTTTTGTTTGTAAGGGGTGAGAGATCAATTAATCACCCCTTCCTTTTAGACTCCATCAAAATTATAGGGTTTTTTGGCCAATAATTCTCAAGACCAAGCTCCTTTTTTCCTCTTGAGATAATCCTGTAGTACACAGATTGTCTCATGAAATAGCCTTGTTTATCCTATAGAAACTTTGTTTTATGTTGGCTTAAGGGGGCCTTACCCAGGTTTAGAGTTATTGCACCAACCAAAAAAACCCTAAGTTATGTCCCTTTTGGCAACAACCTATGTAGTGTAGGTTGTTGTCTCACCTGAAGTTGTATTTGGGGATGCTAGAACTAGGTTTCTGCATCTAGAGGCCTGTGTGATGGTTTCCTAAGGCTCTTATAGCTTATATCTACCTGCACGTAGACCTATTCCTTCCAAATGTCAGCTACTGCAATTCTACCAAAATGAGCTTCAAACCTTCATGAAGGTACTTGATTGTACATAATAGGCATAAAAGACACATATTCACTACTTTCACACAATAAATTGCATATTTTGAAGCCTTGATGACCTAGATCTACCTTCGCGTAGAGCTATCCTTTCCGAGAAGTTAACTACAACAGATTTATTTAACAACTTCTTGAGCTCCGCAAAGGTGGTTAATTATACTTATTATGCATAAATATTATAGATCTATCCGTTTTGTGCATAAATAAAGCATCAATTCACATAAAACAGATCACAAACTAAAGATACATAAACTTAAACAAAAGTAAATAAACAAGGCACATATGCACAAATTCAACTCAAAACAATATTTTTTAAGATGGAAACGTTTAGATACATACTTATTGTCCCTGCGCATCCAGTTGCAGGGGGCCACACACTCAACTACGGACTTACCAAGGACTCCACGCACTCAGCTGCAAGAGCCTTCCCCTTTTGCCTAAGTATAGGAAAAAAACCTTTCATACCTTAGCACCTTGCCCTTACAATAATTCTCTTTTAAAATTCATCTCTTTAGACTCACTATGACTCATTATATATATCCTTTTCATTACAATACGATGGCCCGCGGACCATGGGTGAGTCTTAAACCTATCCTATCACCTACCCATACAAGGGACCAATGCCCCTTTGACTCTTACTTAGCTTCGTGTTCCGCTTCCACATTTTGCAGAGACTTTACATTATTTCACAAAAAATATTACAAAAATTGACTTAATTGACAAAATTTGACCCCAAGGACTCAAACCCAACAGGCCCCCAACACAAGTATGGTGATTCAACCTCAAATCACTCAGCTGGTTTCTCCACTTTATGAAGGAGTTCACTAAACTCCATCTTCAAGATTTCAAGGTCCGATGTGCTCTGTATGGTGGCCTGCTACACCTCTTCGACCAACATCTATGTAGTTGGCCCCTCCATCACGAGGTGCATGGTCCTTTGTGTCTGTTGGAGAGTCTTCATCTTCTCTTAGATAGATAGAGTAATATGGCTCGCTTCCTCTGTCCATGGTTGAATTCGAGCCTTCAAAAGTTGTTCTTTATGCTGCAACTCCTCAACCTATGCCTGCAACACCTTCATTTCTTGCAAGCAGGTGAAGCGCTGGACTGGCACCAAAGTGCGCACAGTTGCCCTGATCTCATCTAATTTTTGTTGTGCCTCTTTGATCTCTATACCCAAACTCTGTAGGTTTGAGTCCTCCAAAACTGTCCATAACTCCATTGGATTTTCAAAGAGACAATTGTAGCTTGTTACTACATTATCCAAGGTACTAATGTGTTCTTTGAAGGTTGCACTGCATTGCTCCCTGACCTCTGGCAGAGTAGTCAGCTGAAGTTTCAATTACAGTTCTGAGATCTTCATCTGAAAAGAAAAAGTAACCCAACCTACCTCCTCCTTGGATTGTCACACTACAGTGCCCAATTTTCAAACCTTTGCTGAACTGACCACATCCTTTGGAATGTGTAGCTCTAGTACTGAATTACACGCTTGTGTAATTGCTACTTCGAGGCTCTGGCTTCATGCTACTAGCTCTTCTTTTTTCTTAAGAGCCTAAATCTTTTTGGAAAAGATCTGCTCATTGTTCATTTTAGCTTCACTAATCACCAATAGTGCACATTGTTCTCTGATTCAAAGCTCATCTGAGATGCCCTGATGAAGCGCATGGAGGGTCTAAAGGGGTAGCATGGTTAAATTCATACCCACACCCTTGATCTTTCTACTATGAGCGTTATCTTCCTCTGATTCTGCACGTAATGTCCCTTCTGCAAAGGGAATGACTCAGAGTCTAGAGTCTACTATGTTTCCATTATGATCTTGCTCACGCGTTGTAGGCTCACTTGAACCCCACTCGGTTGTCCCACACTCACTTGAATTCTTCCTTCTTGAATGTGAAACTCACGTAGATCCTTATAGATGCTTCCTAACATCTACATGTACTATTTCTTGAACTTTTGCCATAGTTCTGTTGTTATATCTCGAACCTTGTCCTTGATCTCATCTAAGTCCCCTTTAGTGAGGACCATTTGATCTATGTGTGCCTGTTTGTCTGATTTTTTCTTTTTCCTCAGTCTGGTAGTTGTCTCCTTTTATCACTTTGATAGTCTGAATGGAGTTCTTTGCTCATCACCCTCACCTCCTTCCTTCCCAAACTGTTCCTACTCTTTAGTATGCTAGGAAGCTAATGCTTCGACTTCTACTATGGCCTCTTTTGCAGTGCGCTCTTTATTGTCAGCTGCCTTAACAACAACTTCTTTCTTCTTCTGCTTCACCAACTTGTGCACTACTGCTTGTGCTGCTTCTTTCCATTTCTGCATAGTTGTCATCTGCATGGAAGAGCGTTCTCCACCTTTGCTAGTACCTGTGCCCATATCTGTGGGTTGTCACCACTCTGCTAGCCATGACCCCACAATCTCTTGTACACTAGCCTCCATGAATAGGTATGACAAATTTTGCCATATCTTCTTAGGTAATCACCTGAGGCAAATAGATACATTATGAAAATCGACCTTAAATTCAATGAAGGCCCACAACAACTCAAACAAGGTTGGAGACAACCTTGGCCTCTGACTTATCACTATGCGAAGGTCCATCTTGACCAATATCCAAAAGATTTTTGACTCTGTGATCCTCTCTAGATCCTTTGTTGCCCACAGCAAAGCAAACTTCACTACCTCCGATAAATCCTCATCTTGCGGAGGGAACTAACTATCCTCCAGAAGTTGCCATGCAACAAGTACAATTAGTAGTAGGAGCTAGACATAGTGAAATACCTTGCTTTTCTCCTACGCTTTGCAGAAATTTTCTAGGAATTCCTTGCGAAGGTATTGTGCCCAGTTGCACTGCACCACCTTTGTGCTTTGTGTAGCCAACTAAATTACTAGTGTTGAAACCTCGTCCACACAACATTTTTTCATTACCTTCCTGGCCAAAATCTGAGTACAAAACTGCACCGCTCGGTTTGTAATAGAGTGGATAAAGTATGATTCGAATGGAAAATGGCATCAACCCATGGTATTCATCCACCTATGTTATTCATCCACCCATGTAATTTACCCATGGTATTATAAGTGGCATCCATCCATGGTATTGTAAGTGACATCCACCCATGGTATTCATTCACCCATAGTACTGTGACATCCACCCATGGTATTCATTCACCCATGGAATTGACCCATGGTATTGTATCTAAAAAATAGTATAAGTAACAAGTCACATTTTGTAAAAGGACAAATTGTCCGCCACAATGTAGCCTTTACAGTTATTCTTTTCTTTAATAAAAAAATTCTTTGTGGTTGTTTATTGGGAATTATACTCTTTTTCTTCTGGCAATTTTTTAGATCTTGGGGGCCTCCTCGCCCAAGATCCATTTCAATGTTTTAGATCTTGGGGGCCTCCCCCCAAGATTTGGATCAGTGGTATTAGAGCAAGTTATGATTCCATGGGAATGAGGGTTTGATGCATATTTCGGTTTCAAATTTTGTAGCAATATTCAACAAACTTCAGACATGTGTTATGTCCTCCACTGAGCCTTTTCTTGGGCCAAGCAGGAATAATTTTTATTTTTTATTTTTTTGCAGGAATGTTTTTGGGTGGTGAGTTTGCAGATCAAATATGAAACATTTTGTACATAGTTTACAAAAACAAATACTAGATCTGGATTCCTCGTGAAAAAATACCAAAATTCAAAAAAAACAATCGGCTGCATCAGAGTCTGGATGAGGGAGATATCGCTCATTTAAAATCAGCTATGTTGTAGATTTTTTTTTTTATTATTATTTTTTCTTTTTTTCTGATGACAACTGGTGGATGACGACTCTCCTATAATTTCTTTTTAGTTTTTGTGCAGAATTTCAAAACAATGATTGCATATCTGAGTTCCTCTCGAAAAATCACCCAATTTATAAAAAAAACATGGGTCGAATCAGAGTTAGGATGTGGGAGATATCGCTGATTTAAAACCAACTATGTTTTCAGAACTTTTGTGACAGAGGAACAGTTGCAGCGCGAATCTGAGATTTCAGAGTGTCCAGATAAGGATTTCCAACACATGGGAAGATGCAAAATGATCCTTCTATTTCAAAAAAAAAGTTGTAATAAATATTCTGAGTTATATTGACCGAGTTATGTCCATTTTAATTCTGGAGCAGCATTCGGAGCGGGTTCCCTTTGGAGACATGCCCTCCCACCCCTCTTTTGTAGGCACCTGGTTCACATTCATCAATTTCATCATAGAAATATTCGACTTGGTTTCTTTGGAGATGTGCCCTCCCACCTAAGGCTATGTAGGCACCTGCTACTTCATCAACAGCTAACATCATGGTTATGGGTCAACCACACAAAATCCTTGTCATCGAAGTCCATTTTCTAGGCCCCACATTGTTAGCATCACAGTTGGTCACAAGCATTATAGGGTATCTCTATCTTTGTATCTTCATTTGTCATGGTTATGGGTCATCCGAAAACCCACACTTCATAGATGTCCATTTTCTAGGCCGCACACTATCACTATCACAGTTGGTCACAAGCATTACATGGCATTTCTATCCTCGGATCTTCATTCATCATGGTTATGGGTCATCCACAAACCCACACATCATTGAAGTCCATTTGCTAGGGCACACACTATCAATATCACAATTGGTCACAAGCATTATAGGGTATCTCTATCATTGGATCTTCGTTCATCATGGTTATGGGTTAACCACATAAAACCCTTCTCTTCAATGGCTCCTCATATTCAACAAAGGCCTCACAGGAGGAAACTTCATGCAATGGGGACCATTGCTTCTTAAGGAGGGAGGAATGATCCGAATGGAAAATGACATCAACCCATGGTATTCATCCACCTATGTTATTCATCCACCCATGTAATTTACCCATGGTATTGTAAGTGGCATCCACCCATGGTATTGTAAGTGACATCCACCCATGGTATTTATTCACCCATGGTATTGTGACATCCACCCATGGTATTCATTCACCCATGGAATTGACCTATGGTATTGTGACATCCACCCATGTTATTCATTCACCCATGGAATTGACCCATTGTATTGTGACATCCACCCATGGTATTCATTCACACATGGAATTGACCTATGGTATTGTAACTGAAAAATACTATAAGTAACAAGTCACATTTTGTAAAAGGACAGATTGTCCACCACAATGCAGCCCTTATAGTTATTCTCTGTTTTAATAAAAATAAATCTTTGTGGTTGTTTATTGGGCATTCTCTTATTTTTCTTTTAACATTTAAATTTTTCAGATCTTGGGTGCCTCCCCCCCCCAAGATCCATTTCAATCTCTTAGATCTTAAGGGCCTCCCCCCAAGATCTGGATTAGAGTATCTACGCGACTTCCTGACTAATCCATACTTAGTTTTCATTTTATCTACAAGTTCCTTCTCCTTGCTTTTGCCTCATGTTGGGATAGGGTCCCTAGGGTCAGTTTTGGGGTTAGTTTAACCCAATTTTGTAAAAGTTTTTGTAAAGATTGTAAAGTCTCCACGAAATGTGGATACAGAGCACACAGCTAGATAGGAGTGAAAGGGGTTTTTAGCCCCTTGTTTGGTTAAGTAATAGGTCAGTTTTGAGACTCCCCCATGGGCCTCAGACCATGATATTGTTTCGAAGGAAGCTATATATAATTGAGTCATAGCAAGTCTTAGGATAACTTTGAGTGAAGATTGTTGTTTTGGGCAAGTTCTAAGGCAGGAAAGCTCTATTTAGTATACTTAGGTGAAAGGGGAAGGTTCCTACAGCTGAGTGCACAAGAGGCCTTGGTAAGTACTTAACTGAGTGCATGGAGAAGTCTGTAAATTGAACACTGGAACTAAATAAAGACTGATCTTGAAGAAATGTCTTGCATCTGATTATTATCATTATTTTTGGTTATATTATGTTTTGTTGCTCTATAATATGTTTTTTGTGGAATAATGTATAAATGTTGTGTGAATCTACTGAATCTATCATATTTATGCATGTCTTAAGTAAATATCTGTGTTCACAAAGTTAAGGGTTAATTCTATAAGCATTTCCGATGAATTGGGTAGATATGCACGAAGGCAGATCTAGGGTTATTAATTAGTGTGTGAAAGTGGATGGTTTGCCTCTTTAGGGTCTATAAAGACTGATCACATACCTTCACCATGGTCTAGAAGCCTTCTCCTTAGAGTTATAGTATCATACCATAGAAGGATATCGATTTGCATGAAGACAGAGCTAGGCTACAAGAGCTTAAGACCGCTTATCACACTATCTCTGGATGCAGAAACTTGGTTATAACATCCCCCAATACTGCTTCGAGTTAGACTATAGCCTACGCTATGCAAGTTTTTGCTGAAAGGGACAACAATTAGGGTTTTTCTGGTTGGCGTGAACAACTATGAACCTCGATCAAGCCCCCTTAAGCCAACAACTGGTTCTATTGTTGGGACCACAATCTATCTAAGATATTTGCAATAAATGGTTTCCTATGAAGAAAGAGATTGACAAGTGGATCAATTGAACCATACATGTTTTGGTGGCTCAAGAGATTAGGAGCCCTAAATTACCCAAGGAATAGTGGTTGCAAATATTTTTGTACACAAACGAGACTGGCGCATTCTTCATTCTTTTGTTTCTTCCTTGAAGAACTACATGAGTAGTTGTCTAAATTGGCTAATAGTCAAGGGACGTGGAGGCTTGACAGTCCTATAGTGTGGACTCCTGAATTGGTGCAACATATGGAAGCATCAGAAAGAAATATCGCACAAGCTTTAGATCACTGGATTGATCGCATGTTTGGAAGTTTTGTGACTCATTTCGGGATAGACTTAAATATCAGCTATAGTGAAGCAAAACAAAGGCTCTTTAAAGGACTGTGAGGTAAGCATCTGAAATCATTAAAGTCTGGGATTAAAATGTTGTTATGTGAAAACAGGTTTATGCAGTTACCTTGATTTTTGGGGCTACATGAAGAGGGATATTTTTTATAAGAAATAGAGGATCCATCCTAGAATATAGTCCGCTTATTGAACCCCCTTTAAGTGACGATGAAGGGACGATGCAGACTACGCCGTGAAGTGAAGTTCAGTTAATTACGTAGAGTATTTTGAGAATACTTCATCTATCCACTCCACCTCCACCTCCATCCCCGCCTCATACACCTACACCTTCACCCTCGCCCCACCTCCATTTCCACCATTCAACATAGCGAATGTGATGAAGATGTCGATTTTTAAAGTAACAGGGAGCAAATATCCTAAACAATTTTGGTTTTTCACAGGAGCTATTTGGACAACACAATAGATTACGGATGATAATATTAAGAAATCATAGTTGGTTATAGCCTTATATTATCACGCATTAACATGTATATCAAGTATTGCACTAATAACCCCAACATGACGTTGGCAGATACCCAACTAGATCTAAACTGGGAGTTCAGTAAGCCTAAGTCAGAGGCACAATCGGTAATTGAATTTAAGGAAATCTAACAAAATATATATGAGACACCTTGGGACTTTTATCAGAGGTTCAAGTGCCTTATCAGGTAGGCCAATATGGTATTCATAGATTTCCAACATCATGACTAGTTTATAACATCACTCTTGCCACATTTAAGAGTACCTCTGTCACAACAGAAGATAACAATGCAAGAGGAAGCCTTGGGGATTACGATGAGGCTGGATGCCTTGCCTATACAGGATAAGAACCTTGGAATGCAACAGATTCACTCACAGCTAGAAACCCTGCACTTAGAGTTGCAGAGCTTGAAGAAAGGAAAGGAATCTCAGCTGGAGGTGCATGCTGAGGTCTGGTGTCTGAAGTGTGAGAGCCATGGACATGATAAGGATCATTGCCTGGTATATGAGAACTATATTATAGGGGGAGGGCCTATTCCCCTTAAACTAGAGAATAATGTTGGGACAAGTGTCGGAGCCATGTTATGGTGCATTATTTGTTAGGTTATAGGAAAACATGCTATTGATAAGTTCCATTTACTGAAAAAGTTTGTACAGACCCCTCAACAATTGTTTTGAAATTTCTATAAGTCTGTTGGACATGATGAATGCCATTGTAGGAGCTATGAGTTGATGATGGATAGAACCCCTACCTACCGAATGGAGGTAGAAAACTAGCTTCAGGATCAAGGCAAAGGAGTTGTGCATGGAGGATTCCAAGGTTGAGGACAGGAAGAAGCATTGGACCAAGTCAAGGGTGTGGGAAGATAATCTTCTATAACTATGGTGAAGTACAACACTTCACACAAAATTGTACAAACCCCATGCATCCATCATATCAGTATTGTCTGTTAGGTTCCTATACCAATAGGTTTCATCTTTCATGATTAACAGTGGAAGGGCCAAATATGTTCATCATTGCAGGCTGAAAAGGTTCCATATTTTGTGTACATACTAGGAAAATTAAAAAATGAAAAGAGGGTATGCCTTAAAAGAATGATCAAAAGGCAAGAAAATCAATTGGTCAAAGGAATAGTGAAAATGAACCCCAAACTAAAGACCAGGAAAGTGGCCAGTAAAAATGCCACTACTATCTTGTGGGAGTAACACAGTCTATAAATAATGATGCTAATCATACTTGATGGATGGCCCAACAGTCTAAACTGGACCATGCCATGTTTAAATTGCTTGTTGCAGAATAGACAATGGTTCCTGTCCAAACAGCTCAAGCTTGGCAGATGACTAGCTAGGTAGAGAAATGAAGGAGCCCAACTGCTTAATTTGGGTCCTTGGAAGAAATAAGGGTAGATTTAGATAAGAGGGCAGTCAAAATAAAAAGAGAACAATCAGGGTCTGCTAATTCAAGTGCACCCACTTCAAATGAAGAAAAAATGTTAGGATTACTAGGTTGGGTAAGTAGTGTAAGGTTGTAGAAGTGAGGGGCCATCACCAGTTGGCTTATCAAGAGAAAGACTCATTCCATTCAGGGTATTGGCACCATGGCAGAGGATTGAGGACATAACATTGGAAGCATGTCTAACTTCCCCATTTTTCCCCAGATATCATTTATTAACATCCCCAAGGACCTTGAGATCTGCTCAAGTGTCCTGTTCCACTTCATTCCATGACAGAGTACTAGGTCAAACCATGAAGTTCAGTCAAGGGAAAGAAGCCACATTTCTTGTGTAAAAATCTTTACTCTCAATTCCCTCATTTCCCATTCCTAAGTTTTACTCCTTAAAACTTAGCATTTGCCCCTACACACTCACCTCACAAGGTCATACTAACAACTAATGTATTATTTAGCTCCCTAAGCATTCCCTTCCCTAATTTTACAAAACTCTATGTGAAAATCCCAAAAAGTCTATGTAAATACCCTCCCCCTAGCACTATAGTTATACAACCATCTCTTGGGGATTATTAATCCATCAGGGGTTGATATTAACCCTCTGCCACCCTGAACTATGGGTTTTTACTAAAAAACTTTGGCTAAAAATAAAAAAATCATAAATCCTCGCCCTCATTAACCCTTCTTACCCCTCTTCTGCACCTAAGGTTTGTGTTTGTAATGTTTTTTAAATCAAAACATTTATAAAATAACCCGAAACCAAATTTGAAAACCCACCCCGCGCACAATATATTTAAATGATTATTTTAATCGGCAGGTCTCCGCAGGTATAAACCATTGTCACATCATGAACGCCGCCAGCCGTTCGATCGCCGACCCCACAGACCTAACAGTGGGCGGTCGATCTCGCCAGCAAACCAGCGGAGGCTTAGCGTCCGGGGGATTGGCGGTTTTACCACCGTACCCCCGCCACGCGTCAATCGCCCGGGTTTTTCGGAGCCCCCCCCCTCTTACCACTTACCGCCCAAGGGTGCTTCGGGGAAACCACTTACCGCCTGTTCCCTCCCGCTGACGTCACACCCACGTCAGCGTGACATCAACACCCTCGCCCGCCACCATTGCTCCACGTCGTCTCCACGTCGTCCATCCACCCACATGCCCTGCCACCGTGTCACCGCCACGTGGCCACCCACGTTAGCCACCATGTCACCCTGTCGTACCCGGACCCACCGATGACGTCATGCTGACGTCATCACCAAAAAGGCGCCAAAGGGCCAAATTTACATAAAAAGTCGGGAAATGACCGTTTTATGTCATTTTAACTTATCGTTTTCGGAGCATTGTGCATGCGAAAGACGTCGTTAACAGCCAAAATCAAGAATTTGCTCACCCAAGTTGCTGCCACCCTCGAAGTCAACTCAAATTACCTACCATTATTCCAGCTCGACACCTCCTGCATGGAAAAATCCAAGTATTTGCCGCAGGCGACCTATTTCACCCACGTTTGTCCCATTTTTCTCCTAATTTCCTGTAAAAAACGCTGCAAAAGCTCCTCACAGTCAAATTATCCATTGAAACTACCTAAAAACTTGTTAAACTCCCTACACCACGAAGCTCTGCAAAAAACCCGTGCCCTTCTGCGGAATTCACTGTGAAAAACTAATTTTAGAAGCCAAGCTACTGGCTAGAACCCATACAACTGCACACTGATCCCTGTTATCAAAATTCCCTTTGAAAAACTAGCTAATTAGCTCAAAACACTCTATTTTCTTCCAACAGAGTGCCCCACAGTTCATCAAACCTGTAAAGAGTCTCCTCATACTCTCAAAGCTGCTCACTGTCAAAACACAATTCAGTGGGCATTCCTCAGCCTTTGCACCAATCCTAAGCTCAAGTAAATATCCAGTTAAAATCAAACATGGCCACTCCATCTGCTCTATATGTTGCTTTTATCAATCCACCCAGTAAGGAGCTTGAAGCTATGCCACTTGTGGACAGTGATTTCCTCATTGCAGATTTTGTGGCAGAGAGGAACCACTTACAGACCTTCTGCCAGCTAAGGAACAGTCACTTGGACAACAGTGACATGTATGGCATCTGGGGGTCTAATCTGCCTACCTACTTCTTGCCATCTGTAAATGTTTTTCCTGAAGTCATTCACCTCTGTGCAGAAAATTATGACCAGAAACTCAGAGCTGTTAAGTCTCCATCTGGGAGCATCCTCTTTTACATAACTCCTGATTCCATCAATCAGATGTTGAATTACAAGCAAACCCAGCTGCTCTACCCCTTTTCCATAAAGTATTTGCTGGATTAGGGCTCCAAGCTCTCTAGCATTGAGATTGCTACAGTTGCCAAAACTTTCATGAGAGCAGACTGCCAGCCTTCTGGGTCACCTCCTTTCCCATATGCAAATTTCAATGAGGTAGGCAAGCTGCTTGTGGACATGATATCCTTTGTCTTGGGGTTCTCCACAAATGAGCATGTTGATGAAACTGTGTTGGTCTTGTTATCTGCATATAGCCTTGGGAGGCCCCCTGCTATAAAATACAATTATGCCAAGTCTATTGCAAACAAGATACATGACCAACTGGTGAGGCTAGACAGGGAAGCAATATTCAAATATTCATCATACATCTATCACCTCTTCATGTACTATCAGATAGGTTGCTTCCAGTGCCACATCAAGAAACTGGATTCACAAGGTGAGAGGAGGTCTGTCATCTTCTGGTCTTCAGTCTTCCACCAAGTCCAGAACTCTCCCTATTCCTACTGTGAATTCATTGACAAATTTGTCTATCCTGTTACATGCCTCTTGAAGAGTACTCCTCCTGCCAGATTGTCCAAAGATATGCACAAAATCTTACAGCTGTCTAGGAATTACAAAATAGGTGATTGGTATTTATACCAAAATCACACAGTCATCAGGATTTATGGTTGTGTGCTCTGTCCTTACAGGCTCCCAAGATATGTGCCTATGAGATCATTTGCCTTGGAATACTATAGGAAACTCATCAATTCTGACCTCACACACTTCCATAGTGCCAAGAAGAAAGCCAATCTCAAATTCAGAGACCACCTAGGCCCATTCATCATGAACAAGAAAGATGGTTGGCAAGAAGCTGATCAAATATTGGGGCAACAGCTTAAACTTAAAAGGAGCTTCTGGTGGGTCCCTTATCATCCTGAAGGCTTTCTCAGTGCTAGGAGAGTCAAGTATAGGCTGCTAGCCTATAAACATTGCCCATATCCACAAATTGAACACTTTGCCAACCAAGATGAATGGGTGGCTGATACAATAGTAGAGGAATTTACTCAGGAAGAGACAATGGAGCAGACTGTGAAAGATTTAGAGAAAACTCTTGACTTGGATTCTTGTTAGCAAGTCATATTCAAGCAACCAGTCCAAGTGGGAGAAGGCACATCCACTGCTGCAGCTGCACAGACCACCCAGCAGACATCTACTACAACAACAACCATAGAAAAAGGCAAAGAGGTGATGGATGAACAACAAGAGACAGAGGCAGGGCAGCCCAGCACTTCAAAAGAACAAATTCAAGGGCAAGCCCCATTACAGCAAACTGAAGCACCCCAAATTCTGATTTTGCAAACACCTCTCAATGAAGAGAGAGGCAAAAAACAAGATAGAGAGGAGGCCACACCCCCAAGTGGGTCAACACATCAACCGGAGGCCAAGAGGCCAAGAATTGACCCTCAGACCGAGGAAGAAGACATCAGTGAGGAAAGAGCAGAAAGCCAAAGCAGAGAAAGAAAAAATAGCCAGCAGACTGCCACTAGTTCATTTCAGCAGGAATAGGCCATGCAGCAAAGCACAGAGGTATCCTCCTCAAGGCAGCAGGGCAAGCAACCAGCGGAGTCAAAGGGTCATTCATGGAAATCAAGGCCCAAAATGAACTCTTAAGAGTTCAACTGTATGATCAATTTTTGAAGACAGCACTCTCCAAGCAGCAGAGATTGATGGCAGCATATGACATCAAGGAGGATAAGATGATTTTTACTCATCTTAATCCTAAAGTTCCAAAGCCTAGATCATCTGCAGACTACACCAAAACAAGTCTAGAGGTCCTCTCCAAGGACATACACCCTATGGATCAGATAGAGCTACACAAACAGACAGGGGAAATGGTGTATGCCACACTTGCAGACAGGGCCATGCTAGCCCATCAGTTAAAAGAATCACTAAGGAATACAAATACACAACTTGATTTGGAAAGGATGTCTTCCACTGCTAAGGACAACAAAATAAAGACTTTGGAAGACATAATCATTGATCTGGGACATGATCCTAAAGATCCAAAGGGTATTAGGGCCCTTATGAAGAAAAAAGAGGATGACATTGCTGCACTGAGAAAGCAGGCAAAATTGCCTCCAACCATCCATCCTCAAACAGAAGAACTTGTACAAGAGAAGCAAGTTGACGAGGCCATGGATCTGCTTCTGATTATGAATCAAAGAATATTACAAATGGAAGAAAAATTAGAAAAGGCATTGCAGGACAAGCAAGGGGAGTCAACCTCCCAGCCCCCTCAAACTTCTACAACTCTTGGCCCTGCCCCTCCTACACAAGCAACAACAGCCCCTCCTGCCATTCCAGCACCAACCACTGCCACATCAGCAACAGAAGCAACAGTAGCAACAGCAGTAGTAGAATCTAGCATGAGTATGGAGGACTTGATGAAAGCTGTCAAGGAACTTGAGGTTCAGGTGACAGAAACCAATGAAGCCAAAGATAGACTATCCAAGCTAGAGGCCAGCTATAACAAGTCCAAGATGACTGTGGCAGAGAAGCAGAGAGAGATAAAGGCCTTGGAAGCCAAAGTGAAAGCTTTGGAAAAAGAGTTGCTTCTAGGCAAAACTCTAGCAGAAATCAAGAAGATAATCTGGGCCAAAATTGGCCAATCAATCCATGACCAATGGAGGTCAATCCAGGCAATACATGAGCAAATTGAACTAATAGGCATAGCTCATGTTGAAATACAAAGGGCTAGAATAGCACTAGGAATCATGCCTGAGCAAGCCAATAAAATGATACATTTCCTCAATACTCACACTAGGAAGGAATTGGCAGCACTAGAAATAAACAGCAGAACAGACACTATCCTGACATCCAAGAAAGTGTTGACTTTGAGAAATTTCTCTCAAACGCTAGAAAGGAAATGTCAGGATATGAAGGCAGAAATTGATGAATTCAGGGAAAAGATGACAATATTGTAGGATAAAGGATTGCCAAGCCTAGCGACTGGCACAAGACAACTGTTGTCATATGATCAATATATCACAAGGATCAACAATTATGTTGAGAATCAAATCACAACATCCAGCAGCTCCACAGAAGAAGCAGGGCCTCCCTCTGGGCAGTCTCTGTATGACAAATTAGAAAATTTATTTTTTATTGAGCATGAGATAAATCATCTGTTTGAGGTGCCTCCAAATTTCTACAAATATACAAAAGCAGATGAATCACTGGTAAAAATAAGGAGACATCAGCTACCTCCAGCTGATTGGTGGCAGGCAATGCTGGAAGTTCTTCCCAGGTGATTCCACTATATTATTCCTTTTTGTGAAAATTCAGATCTCAGTCACAATACAGGTCAGCAGATAATCCAGCACGCAGATATCACATGAAGCATCCGTACAGTGACTCATCAAAGGACTCAGGCAACAGGCTCAATTATGCAGAATTAAAGGCACAACTACAACCAACTTTCCTGAGCCAAAAAGTCAAAATTTGTCTGACAGAAAGATAGCTGCCATCTCAACATTAATTGCTGTAGTTATATCTTTCATTTACTTTTTGTAAGAGAGTTGGTGGTGCAATTTATTGCACAATAACTCACTATTTAGCTATTTTATCCTATTTTTTGTATATATATCCCCTCAAAGAACGTATTGAGGGTTGGTTGTAGTGAAACTCTTTCAGAAGAGCTGTATTGTATATCTGAGACATTTTGCTAATACAAATTACTGGTGGAGTTCCTGGTTCCTATACTGTCTGAAGGTGGAGATGAATGACTGTGTTATGTTGCAGAATTCCTGTGTCATTTACTGGAACAATAAGTTATTCTGAACCATGTTCTTGTCTTTCTGTGTATGCAATAATTCATATATGTTCATGATCATAGTAAATAGAGAAAAAGAATAGCTTAGGATTTGTTTGAATACACCCTATGCTCAATCTCTATTTCTAAATATGTTTTCTTCTGGATTAGCCATGGATATGAATTCTTAATTGCTCATGTCTAAACTAATTTTGTCACTGTGAATATTGTTTAAGAATTCTTAACTGCTCTTAAGCAATACTTTCATTTCCCCTCTTGTTAGCATAGTGGAAGATTCTCAATTGCCTTTCACTCACTAATTCCATAACTTTATCACAAAATCTAAAAATTTGTTCCACAGATGCCTATCTGGCTTTGTAGCAATACTTTGTCCTCAGAAACATTCTTTAGCAGCACACTTCCTTGAACTCCATTGCCCAATGGCCCAAACTGTTCTGTAATTTATACCTCAGCTCTGTTTGAATTCACCAACCAACCAAATACAAACAAAATCAGCACACCATAACTAGCCTAAAATCACCCACCAACAAAGTTAAATCATAAAGAGAGAGCCCTCTCTAGTTGCAGGTAGGCTAGGACTTGTAACTAAAAGATTGGTTAGTGGTTACCTAGGCTGTATTCCCTTTAGGAAGCAGGGAACAACCTGAGTGATAACAATCTCCCACTCTCACCAACATGGGTGAATTTGTTCCTATTTACCCAACTCAAGAACAATCGCTATATTAGTCCTAACCCTTTTTTTTAGGAACATGTACATGGGACTATGTATTTCATTGTATTATTTTCTAGCCAATTGATCCCAATACACTATTGTACTATATATTATTTTCTCAAACTTACTTTGTTGGGCACATCATTATTCATTGTAATCAGTTATCTCTGTGGGTATGGGTATGCTTCCCCCACCTCATTGAGATCATGTACACTCACTTGGAGACTCTTGATTAATGAGTGGTATCACCTACTCATCATGTCGTTCGAATCCTTGTAGCATCGACTCTCTGTCGCTCTCCCTCTGCCCCTCTCTCTCCATGATCATCTCCTGTGTTTAGTGAAAGAAAAACTATAATGTATTTCGACCATATGATGTGCTCCTAACAGTCATACATTTGGGGGGGTGGGGGGTGGGGGGCGGGGGGGGGAGTGGGGGGTGGGGGGGAGAGAGAGAGAGATATTTTTCATAAAAAGTGATCACTCATCCATAATTAATTAGTTGGATCAAAATACACCATGTAGTATGGGTTTTTACACATTAGAACCCACTTTCACCTTAGGAAATATCCTAAGGAACCAATTTTCCTAAGTTTTTTTGGTTAATTAATTTACTCACATGAGAATAACTCATAAATTCATTAATTAAGTTATGTTATTCTCATATTTTTACCCATTAAAGTGAAAATAATTCAAAATATTTTCACTCAAATTTTCCGTTTCCATAGTAATAATTCAATAAATCATTTATTTGTTGATTATTACTTAACCATATAAACATTATCGTAGAAATAATTTATTAAAATATTATTTATATATTATTTGTAACTTATTTGGCTATTTCAGCTAGAATTAATTTAAAAAACCCATTTGTTTACTATTATTTTTTGTAAGCAAGACAAGAACTTCATATTAGAAAAAATGATGTACAATATTTACAGAGTTGTAATAATGTCGGTGAGAACCATTGTGTGACCAACTGCCCATCATGGGGAAACTAGAAGGTCCCAGAGTGAAACTAGAAGTTCAAAAAACCTTAGTGGTAAACAAAGTTTTGAAACAAAGTAGTAATCATAAACTGAGCTAAAGAAAATGACAAATAGAGATGTAGACAAAAACACAAAAGTCCCTGTGTTGATATACCTAAAACTTGAGATTAGGTATCATTGTGAAATACAAACAAAACAGGTTGCTTGCCTCTGGAAGTTACAGTGGTAACTTGGACATTGTTGGTTGACTCTTGAGTTGTGCCTTCACCCGGATACTCTTCAACGATGGGACACCCAAAGGAACTAGAAAATTGTTGACTCAGTTTCTTCACAACTTCCATTCTTGCTAGACCCTACTGTCGAGCGTTATCTATGTGGGTGGAGGGGTATGGAGAGGAAAGAGAGTTAGAGAGGGAGCCACTACCATCTTAGGAGTTGGAGGAGGAGGTGGTGAGTGGAACGAGAGGGAAGGAGATACAAAAGAGATAGGATAACTGACATAAATATTGGTGGAAGTGGCTAACGAAGGGAATTGGCAGTTATAACCTTCAGCTCAACAACATATTTAGATTATTTTTGTTTCCATAACTTCCCAACAAGTGAATTATGAAGGGCCCATTTTCCATATCCAAGTCACCTACATTCATTAACTTCCAGATAAGTGACCTTGTGATGAATGCTCATTCAAATGTCAAGGTAATAAAGAATTGATTTCTCATCATAATCTATAACCCAAGGAGGTCGTCCATGGCCATGAACACCTCCTCCTTAGATAGCACAGGCACACTCATGAACCATCGTAGCTAGACGAAGAGGGCATGAGGGGAGAGTAGATTTTCATGGGGGCCATGACCATTATTCGCCATATGGGCATGGAGAGTATGGATGAGGGAGAGATAGAGGTTCATTATGAAAAAACTGAGCAGGAAGGAGTACGATAGCCGCAAGGAGTGCCAACAAAAAGGGATGGAAGAGTGAAATAAATGAGGCATTCTTTTGAAGTACCTAGATATCATACAACAAATATGGCTCATTGAATTATGCTTCATTGAGATCAATGTATATACACATCAGAGGGAGTAATTGGAGGCTTTGAATCACCACTTGTGTTTTGTCTTCATGAGGGAAGTTAATGTGATTAAGAATAACTTTGATAGTTTTCACTCGCATCTAGGGGATTCAGGTCTTACTGAGCTATGATTATACAATTGGAGGTCCATGTTGGGAATGGAGGGGAGTAGAGACTAGCCTTGGTGATAGGTGTGATCTTATACTCATTTATTAGCTAAGAAATCAGTCAAGGAATTATATTTCATCTTGTGTGAGAAAAAATAATTGCATCTTGTTGGGAGATTGTGTGAGCCAATAGATGCATACTAGGTTCTAATCTCTATCTAGTGGTGCATTTCAAGGGAGAATACCCATTGAGAATCTTGAGGGCGACTTGGATGATGATATTGGAATCAACCCCAGCTACCATAAAAAAGAGGTGATTGGTTTGGTCTAGGCATAGACCTTGGATTAGGGATTCTAGATATGATGCATTGTTTCTTTCATGCCCAATGTAGCCCATGTAAATATTTATGATCTATCTAAAGTTATCATGAATGACTCTTCCTATTCTAGCCTCCCTATGATTGCCCTTGGAAGTTCCATCAAAGTTTAACTCAAAGTGGTGCTACAGAGGGGGATGCCATATTTCGTATAAAGGAGCAGGAATGCGAGAGTGAGTGGACACTGAGTTCCTTTAAGTGAGCTTAAGATTCCACCAGAATGAAATTTCTTGTTCTTTAGGAGTTCCTTGGAAGTCTTATTCCTCCTAGATGGAGAGGGACAAAGTTTCCTCTAAGTGAGTGTGTTAGAGCTGCTAATTGTTCTCCAATGAGTTATGTTTGTCATTCAAGATCCTATAGATTATTTCTTCCCAGACTTCCCAAGCCATTAATTCTAGAGCTAGAGTCCAACACCAATTGAAGAAAGCACTCTAGAAGGGATGATTGGCCCAATTTTTGATAGACTGGGTGATGTTGCTTGGTCCAGTGGTTAGACGTTGAAAACCTGTGGCTAATTTTATCCATAGAGTTCTTTCCAGAGGATAGGTGTTGAAGCGATGATCTATAGTTTCCCATTGAGCATTGCACATATAGAATTTAGATGGACCATGGAAACCTTTCTTGAGGAATTTATCTGAAGTGAGGGTGTGCCAACATATCTAGAGCCATATGAAGGTCGATATTTTAAGCCAAAGTTTCATGGACCAAAGCCCTTTCTAGAAAGGATTTGGGTTGATGGGCTTATTTTGGAGTTGAAGATAATATGATATATTTATTGTGAAGATTCCCTGATTATGATAACCCCATCAAAGGATGTCCAACCTGTTAGTCTCCTGCTGCAGCAGGTTACTCATATTTCATGATTGACATTTTTACAGACCAAATATGTCATACTTTGCATGCTGCAATGCTCCATATTTGCTTAACAGTCACCAAGTGAAGAAGGCTACTCAGAGTTCATCTAACTGCTTTCCAAAATTTTGAGAAGTTATTCCAGTGTTGTACAATTTTCAGTTAAAGGGAGGTCCAAACAGCTTAATCTTGGTCTCCCTAGGTTTCAATTTCCTGTTTTAGAATATAGAGAATGAAAATCTGTCCAAACAGCTTAATCTTGGCAGATTCTTAGATAGGTAGAGAATAAAAGGAGCCCAACTGCTTAATTTGGGCCCTCGGACGAAATAAGGGTAGTTTGTAGATAGGAAAGCATAAAAAAGAAAAATGAAATGATGGGTTTGCAAACCTAACTGCACCCAAACCAAAAGAAGAAAAAATGTTAGGTGAGTAGGCTGGGTAGGTAGTTTTGAAGTTGCAGAATCTTAATTGCTGATCAGTTCCAGGTTTTTAGGTGTCATCTCTACTCAGGACATAATCACCAGGAAGTTCTATGTGAGAAGCTCAAAACAGGCATAACTAACTTCCTTTCTCCATCTCCCCCAAATCATTAACTAATTTCCCCAAAAAAAGAGGTCAAGATCTGCTTGATACCTCTTAGTTTCATCATTTTCATGTCATTAGCTTGGGTGAAGATCTGCTTTGCTCAAAGAGAATTCCATACTCTCTCTATAAGGTTCTATCCCCCCGTCGCAGCCTAAGATCTCCCAAACTTAGCGCTTTCTTACCATCTCCATATTGACTGCTGACATTATTATTTAACTCCCTATATTTTTCCCATCCCCCTACTAAAACTATGTAAATCATCCCCTATGTAAATATCCCTCCCCCTGGTTGAAAAATAACCATGAGTACCCCCGGGAATTGCTCAGTTTGTCTGAAACTTAGCAAGAGTCCTCATGCTACCCCTTCAAACCATCTTCTAAATACAATATACTCCTTCCAAAGTATAAAATCCCTTTTTAGGTTATCAGACCCCTTCCGAGGCCTCAAATGCTTTTTTCACGCACATACTCACTCCTTCCGACCGCAATAGACCCTTGCCGATTTCCTTAACACTCTGCAGATCCTAGTAGGCCATCTCGCGTCACCATATCGCAATTTTCTAACCACATAGTTGTGCCCCATCCTTTGTTATCCGATGCGATATCGCGATATCGACGATCGGCAGTCACAAGCATCGCATGTTCAAAGTAAGTACCTTCTCGTTCCCCGCCGATGCGATATTGCGATCGCATCGGAAAAATTCATCGCATCGCATTGAAATATGAGCACCCCGCCACATCACATCTGTACCAGGGATCCACTGCTGACGTCAGCAGGCTGACGTCATCTGCCGTACTACTGACGTCATACTGATATCAGCAGCCAAAGAATCGAAAATTCGCACAGGAAGAAAAATTGCACTTCGGAGCTCCGAAACAAGAAACGGAGGCAGTTTTCGATGCGCGATTAGCGCGAGCTACGGGAAATAGGCCGTTTTGGGGAATCTTTAGGGAATCTTTTGATTCCTTGGCCTATTTTGCACCGAAAAAGCCCGAAATTGCCCGATTTTGCCAAATTAATCCGATTTAAAGACAGGAAAGGACCAGAGACAGAGATTAAAGAGTATTAGATCAAATCAAAAGGGAAAAAGCACGTCAAAGAGTATCAGCAAGCGGCGGAAACAATCAATGTAGCGGCAAAGAGTATCAGCGAAGATCTTGACAGCGGCCCAAAGCATGAGAAAATTTAATACCTTCCAGCAAATTCAAAGAAAGAGGGCAAAGCCACTCAAAAACTCTCAAATCATGGTTATTGCACATTTAAATTGCACCAGAACAAAACTACAGATTCCAAAGCACAGTTATTCTAGCAGTACTGCATCGAGCCTCCAAGGGCCACATTGCACTCTTTTTTATTCAACTGCCTCTAGCGCAGCCCAAAGGACTTACCTGCATTTAATTCCACCGACAATTAGGTTTTTAGAAAAAGCTTTTCCAGCAGACCTGTCTAGGTCAATTGTAATAAATGACTTCTGATATTTTGCTTATATATACCACCCTGAAAGATGGAGTAGGGTTGGTTGGTGAGTCGAGGAAGTTGCTTAATCTTTGGTATCTCGACATTTTCTTCAAGCAGAGACCCGCACTGTAACTGTCATACTTTCTATAATCAAAGACTGCTGAAAGCATGGATTTTGAGATTGTTTGGTGTGTTTAATTGGCCGAGGAGTGATTATGGAATTCTTGTGCTTCTACATGGTTCAATAAGTGTTTATCAACTCTGTTAATTTTTCATGTTTTATTTTACCACCGTTCCGCCATCTAATTTGCAGAAAAAAAGAATAGCTTAGGATTTGTTTAACTACACATTAAGCTCAATTTCTGCAATTTTTTATGTTTTCATCAGAAATAGTTATGAACATGTATACTTAAATGATCTTGTTTACGCTGTTTCTTTCACATATGAATGAGAGTTTAGGAATTCTTAGCTGCTCCTAGATAACCATTCATTCACTTCTCCTCTCTTTCAGTTTGATGAAAGATTCTCATTTGCCTTTCATCTCTGATCGTCATTCCATCCTTTCAGTAAATTGATAACTGTATCATGTGTGGCTATCTCGCTCCTTAATCCTCTTGCGACCAAGAAAACCCAACAGCAAGCCTTAATTCGTGACTCCATGCCCAATGGTTTGAAACTTATCACATCTTACCTTGACTCTTTGCTTGAGATTCCTACCCTCCATCCAAACACAAACAAAAACCCCTCAGCCAAATGCTAGCTTAAAATCATCAACAAAGTTGAATCATTAAGAGAGAGCCCTCTCTGATTGCAGGTGGGCTAGAACCTGCAATCCAAAGATTGGTTTGTGGTTACCTCGGCCGTATCCCTAACAGGAGACTAGGGACAACCTGAGTGATAACATAATGGTGACTCCACTGGGGAACTCCTCATATAAATTCATTAAACCAGTCTGTAGCCCCACAGAGGAAGAAACCAACCTGTGAAAGTCTTGGTCGACTTGTGTTGTTGCGTTTTTTAGAAAAAATTCCCAAAAAATAGAGTAGAAGCTGGGTCCTAAGAAGCAAACACGTAATACATCATCAAATCCTGATCCAAATAGCCCAGCTGTTGTTGAAAATCCGAATTTAATTCCTAAGATCATTAGAAAACAAAAGCAAAAAGAAGACCAAACTGCTGCGAGTCCTGAAACAGTTCAGCCAAGCAGTGTTCCAACCCCTGTCAAAGTTTTATTTCGGTCAACCCCAAGTTCCCCTGGTTCATCACCTCTTTCTCCAAGTAGCTCCTCTACACCTCCATCCCATACTCCTACTACCACTACTACTCCTTCTACCCCGGTTGTTCCTGTTATCCCCGCTGCTCTAGCTGTTCCGCTTATCCCCATCATCATGGCTAGATATGCGCCCTTACAATTGCCTGCTAATCCCGGGGCTATGCCTCAGGACTACCAATCAAAAATTACTTGTTTTGATGGCGCAAACTCCTGCACCGCCCTACAGCATACAAAGAAAATGCAGGATTATTTCGAGAATTATGAGATTGATGATGAGAGTGTGAGAATGAAGATTTTTGTCCAAAGTTTAACTGGTGATGTCAGAACCTAGTTTAGGGCACTTGCACCCAATTCTATATTAAACCCTGAAGCCTTATACCAGGCATTTACTAACAGATGGGAGAAAAAGAAAGATCCCCTACACATATTGTCTGAGTATGATACTATCAAAAGAGGACCTCAGGAAATAGTTATGGATTACTGTGCAAGATTTAACAATGTTTATAATGCAATACCACAAAATTTAAGACCTCCATCTGATCTCACTTTATACAAATTCCCAAATGGCTTTGATGCTGAGATGGCATATCAGTTAAGGGAAAGAGACCCTCAAAGCCTTGCAGAAATGCAAGATGTTGTAGTGAGTGTGGAAGAAAATCTAATTGCTAAAAGAAACAGAACTAGAACTGAGAGAAGAACCACTTTCAAAGAAGAACCCTCAGCCTTCGATCAGAAGCTAGATGCTATCATCAGTGGAATCCACAGGCTGGGAGACAGAGTAGACAATGTTGAGAGAAAAACCTCATGGGAGGGTCAACAGGCCAATGCCATAAGGAACCCAAACTTCAGAAAAACCCAAAACCCAAACGGTGGAAGGGCCAGTCCTGACCATGATATTAGGCCTCCTTTTCAAGAAAACTATGCGGAGGCATCTACATCTGCTGAGCCCACAGATGGGACTCATATGAACCTGATAGATTCAGAAAACGAACAGGAACTCTTCCTCATGGAAGAAGACCGACTATATCCTGATGCAAAACAATTTCACACCAAGTCGGGAGAGTCCTTCGACTTTAAACAAGGCTATGATATCGTTGTGTACGAGGTACACAAGCAATACAAATTAAGAACAAGGACCATTGATGTTCCCCCATCTAGCAGAATAAAAGATAGCAAATAGCTCAACAAAAGTAAAAGAAATATCACCAACAATCAACCAGCTGACAGCTCTGTCCCTAACCCTCATCAGGTTACTGTGGAGGATGTAACAGACACACACTCTCCTATTGATCAGCCTCTACCTCCCTCCTCCCCAAAAGAATATCTGAATATCATTTCCAAAAATCCTCCCAAAACAGAAGTACCACAAACTACCATACAGCATGACACTGACATTCCAAAAGAAAACATAGAGAGCATGCCTGAAAAAGAGAAATTCACCACTGTCAACGCCAAGAACTCATTGGAAAAACCATTTAGTTTAGAAGCAGAGATTGGAAAACTCAAGATTTCCATTCCCCTCTTGGAACTTGCCAAACATGATGTATACAGACAACAAATTCAAAGGTCGCTTCAATTACCATAAGTAAGGGATGATGTTAACGTTTTAGATGATACCCCTAAACTACTGTTCGGTCCAGAAGTTAACGGAAAAACAACATATGGACCTGTTCCACCTTTTTACGTCAGCCTGCACATACATGACAAAATATTGCATAATGCTATGTTTGACTCAGGTGCCTCAAATAACCTTATGCCCAAAGCTGTAATGGAAAGGTTGAACCTTGATGTCACAAGACCGTACAAAGATCTATATTCCTTTGATTCAATTCAGGTCAAATGTTTAGGCTTGATCAAAGACCTTTGTGTCTCTCTAGTCCAATTCCCCAACAAGACAATCTTAATGGACGTAGTAGTTGCCGACATT
>APFE030219152.1:0-16226 GCA_000404065.3 Pinus taeda
TGGATGGCCTTAAATCTGATATTCAAAAGTTTGTGATGGAATGTTTGGTTTTCCAACAAAATAAAGCTGAGACAATTAAGACCCCGGGTTTGTTACAACCTCTATCCATTCCAAGTCAACTCTGGGAGGAAGTTTCAATGGATTTTATCACAGCTTTACCCAAGTCCGAAGGAAAAAGTGTCATCATGGTGGTAGTTGATAGAATTACCAAGTATGCATAAATTTTTTGTGCATTATCTCATCCATTTAAAGTCAGTACAATTACTATTGAATTTATGGAAACAATTCAAAAGCTACATGAAAACCCAAAGATACAAAAGAAAAAGGCTTTCTACATATGCACCATCCCAGGTAACGATTTTTATCAGTTGTAGCAGAAAAAAATCTCTCATAGGAGCCCAGATATGAATAGATAGAGCCTAAATATCCATTGATAAAAATTCAATTTGTGATGGAAGCACTATAAAGATAAATTATTGAAATAAAGTTCAGGGTAAGCGACAAAGATCCCATTTTCACTGGAAATTTTTGGACGACATTATTTTCTTGTTTGGGTACTCAATTAGCTCATATTTCACCTTTATCATCCTCAATCTAATGGGAAAACTAATATAGTTAACCAATGTTTGGAAGGATATCTTCGTTTCTTTGTATTTGATATCCCATTTCATTGGAAATCGAAGCAGTCATGGAAACAAGAACTTGACAACTACAAAATCAATCAATTTCAAAGTATCTCATTAATCGGAAGAACTTGCCCGTTGAATATTCCACATGGGAGGATGAGAATTTTATGCAAAAGCGTGAAAAACTACTCAAACATTGAGGAAGACACTTTTTTGAAGGAGAGGGGCATGTTAGGTCCCTATAATACTAGTGTATCCCCTTATTCTTATTGTTTTTCCCATGTAGTCCCAATATTGTTATTATTGCACCCCATAAAAGCCCACTATTACTATTTTTGTGCCCTTACATTATTATTGTTATGTAGTCTCTGATTATATTGTGACCCCTTAGACTCCTATATACAGAAAGGAGGTTTTGTCATTTTAATAATCCAATAATTGTTCATTTATGTGATGTAAAGGAGCTTTCCCCTCGAAGAGGCTATTTTTCAAGTCGCTGATCTATCATTTCTTCTTTTTTGTGAGCTAGTTGTATAACATTTCAAGAGTTCCAGATATAATAAAAAAATAAAATCAATAATACTACTATTAGAAAAATACTCTCAATCCCACTTCTTCATTGATGCTATGTGATTCATTTCACTAGTATCAATCCCACTTCTTCACGCATGTGAACATCACCTGATGTAATGAGTGCTAAGTGAACCATTCAAAAATCATGAGAAATTAGTCAGTTACGAATACCTCTCATGGAAATGGTCATACGTGAATGACTTACTTAACGCAGTTAAATCCCAAAATGATATCTGGTATATTTTTTATACAACACATAATCCATTTTATAAACTCATAAGGAAAACCTGGATGAGTTAGGAGCATTCTGATGAACAACCAACTAACTCTGTCAAAAGCTTTTGAGAGATATACCTTTTAGATCATACCTTTCATATTTTGAGTCTGAATAGAGTGTAGTACTTCTTGTGCAGTTCCAATAGCCTCGTGGATCTGTCGATCTTGCAGAAAGGAAAATTGCTCAGAAGATATGTGGGTGGATAGAATGGGACGAAGGCAATTGGCTATGATTTTGGTAATGATTTTGTATATGCACTTGCATAGAGAGATGGGACCGAAGTCATCAAAGAAGACAAGGTTGTCTAATTTGGGGATGAGGGTGATGAAGGTGGTATTGATAGCCTCATACATCTTTCCATTGATCCGATAATCTTCAATGAATTTTAGATGATCTTCTCCAAGAGTGTCAAAAAATTCCATGTAGAACTCCATCAACCATCCATCTAGTTGAATCATTTTAAGGTAGCTTCAAGTTCCCCCATTGTGACCTCCCTATTTAGTTCCATGGCAGTTTCCTGATCCATAAACCATGGAAATAGTTGCGCTACTCGAATGAATTCAATAAGAGTGACATGGGGGGTGCCTTGTAGATCTGCTTGAAGTAGGATGTAGCCAGGGATGATAGTTGCAGGAAGGTGTACACAATATTTCCTTGCTCATTTGTTAGTTGCAATATGGAGTTGATGGCTTTGCGCCCATTAGAAAATTTGTGAAAAAAAATTGTATTATCATCTCCCTCTAGAAGCCAAATTGCTTTTCTTCTCAGCCTCCGGGTTTCTTCTCAGTCCTTTAAGATTTTTCTTCTCTTAGTTACTAAGGATGTGAACTTTTCCTTTTGTTCAATAGAGGTGAAAGTCCCCCTTGTTCATTTTCGAAGGAAGCTATCTCTACTTCAGTATCCCCTAGGGTTTGGTCTTCATGTTCTCTCTTATTGTGCTCCCAGATTTTAGATAATCTCTTTAGATCTTTTAGATTAAGTGTAAAGCCTTCGACTATATTCCCACCAGTAACCGGGGGGGTGGGTCTTCCAATATTCAATTACCATTCGAGTATAGGCTGCATCCTTTAACTAGGTGGAGTTGAATATGAAAGGGGATTTTGGTTTATTCAGACCTTGTCTTATTTCAAGGTATATCACAAGATGGTCTGATATGCCCCCTGATCCCATCCATTATCGAAAGTTAGATCCTGTACTCAATAGTTTCTCCTTGATGAGAAAGTGATCGAGCCTTCTCGCGAAGCTATCCTCTCCAATTCTTTTATTCCTCTAGGTAGGTTGTATTTTTGCTAATAGGATATCAATAAGACTGTGATTCTCCAAGATTTTCTCAAAGTAAGCAGATAGAGGGTCAACTTTGGCATGATGTCCCCATGATTCCAAGAATCCGATAGAGAAATTTAAATCCCCCCCAAGGATTATGTTGTCCTTTTGCAGGAGATTAGTGTTCAGTAGATGTTCCCAAAAATCTACATGTTGGTGGCAAGGCCCATACACATTGATAAGTATAATGTTAGTGCCTAGTTCAGATGAGAATATGTCTACCCCAATGTATCCTATGCCTCCCCATATGTTACAAAGTTTTATGGTTCAGAAGTTTATACCTAGATCTATTCCTCTCGAGCGTCCATTGACATAAAGGGCTTGAAAAGACCACCCAAGGAGCATGGATACTAGCAGGAGGGTGATGGCTTCAGCTAGGCCCAGATTTTCTTGAAGGAATATGAAATCGACTAGTTCAGTGCTAAGAAGTATGTGAAAAGCTAGTTTTTTCAGGGCTAGCTAACCCTGGCAGTTAAATGAAAAAAATTTCATGGGCGGGGGGAGCATCCAGGGTGTTCAGTGCTCTAAGTACCCTATCGATAGTGTGTTGTCTTCCAGTTTCTATCTCCTCCCATACTTGTAACTTAGCTTTGGATAGGGAGGAAGGTTTACCTCGAGGTGGCTTCGAGGGGATGGGGGGAGTATCCAGTCCAATGCTAATAGAATCAGGGGCCTGTGAACGAGCTTGGGATCGAAGCAGGTATCTGGGAGATATAGGTCCATGCCAAAAGTCAGTAGATTTGGAAGGGGCCGCCTCCAAGAAGGATGGTGGGGTGCAAGAGTAGGTGGGGGGGGGGGGTGTAGGGAGCATGCCAAGGTAATGGGGGACTAAGGTATGTAAGCAAAGGCTTGATTATTAACCGAAGATAATGCCATACTATCAAATGAAGTAGAGAGATGTACAGAGTAGGGGTTAGAGGCAAACATACCCGAAGATAGCGCAACCTCTGCAACTGACCTTGCCCTAGTCAGAGGAGAAGAGGGAGGTTGATATGGTGCTTTGATGTGCTTCTTCGAAGCCTCCTTAGCTAGTGAATCCACAACTACTTCAGGGACGATGTGCATCACTGCATCTTCAGAAGACGGTTGAGTCACAAGTGCTTGAGAGTCCTTTGAAGGTATAGTCTTTCCATTTCCCCATTCTCTTGCTTTGCCATTTAGGGGGTTGTCCCTGAATAGGTGACCCACCTTATGGCACCTCCTGCACCGAGCACCCCCTCATAATCAAGAATCTGCAACCAAGAGAATTTTCTCCATTGTAATGTAATGTTTTCCTGTAGACCCTCTCAGGTGTCTAGGTGAACCAAAATCCTCGCGTATGCCATGATAACAGTGGAGAGGTACAATTTATCATGCTCCAGATAAGTGCCTAGAGAGTTATCAATGCGTCGGAAGATGTCTTCAAACCAAAAGTGGAGAGGTAAGCCTAGTAGATGAACCCATAGTGACCCAGCTCTGAGCTACTCCCTCTCACGGTCGAAGAGAGAGTTACATCAACGCAGGAGAACGGGGGCCTGTTCAATGTGCCAAAATGAGAACATGACCCAATTCATATGCTCATCTCTAACGAAACAGTACGAACGACCCTTACAAAGGTTTGAATGAAAGGTAGCTCAACCAAATGTTGTCCCCAAACTTCTGTTGTCCATTGCTTCAACCGAGCCACTTCCCTGAACCCTACCAACCAAGACTTGGTCAGTTGTATCCATTGTTTATCCCCACTGTATGTCCTCTCCTATGATAATTATGACATCTTGTGGCCTGGATTTAACACACTTTTGTTTTTTTCTCGGGTTGTGGCTTGCGTCGGTGGTGTCCTGCTGGGATCCACTTGTAGGGGGATTAGGTTGAGGCTTTTCAGGGTTTAGACACGGCCCATAGGGGAAGTCATTCAAGACAGGTCGTATGCCTATGAAACTGCCAGAGAGGGGAGCAGATAATGGTGCCGCAAGAGGAGTCCATTGTGCCTTGACCGAGGGTTTGCCGGGGGGAGTATATGAGGGGATATGTGATCCGACGGACGGAGGGAGAGGTAGACAACCTGAGGAACAAGCGTCTAGGTTAGAGCCTATGCAGCGGTCTGCAAAATGTATGGAGAACGACAATTGGGGCAGGGTAGTGAAGGTTGGCGAGGAGGGGGTGGCCTCTAGTAGGGTTACGACCGAGCATGAGGGACCCGATATCGAGGGCAAAGTCGCAATAGTATTCAACAGTTCACTGCAGAAAGGGAGCAGGCCTTCCGTGTTTGCTTGGGGGGTTGTCCAGATAATAACACCCTCTAACAAGTCTTCTGAATAATCTACAATGTCCATATCCATAACTGCTCCAAAAGTTACGTGCCAGCTGCCACTGAAAATGTGAAAACCCGTCGTTGTAGTGACCGAGAGCAGGACGAGGGAAACGATAAGGGCACAATGGAGTCACGGGAAAAGATAATACGAAGCCGCAAATGGGGAACGATAGGTGATGAATGGCATCAGGTAGGTACGACATCAGGGGGATATAGAGTTGATAAAAAAAGAGAGGGAGGGTGCATCAGAAAATTACTGCAGACAAACCCTAGCCCTTGTTAGGTGGGTTCCGAAGCTCCATCCACCATTTCTAATGATTTGCTTCTGGAGAGTTTCCATTATTTGTTCTAGATTGTTTTTATCAGAAATGATGTTTTCAAATATTTCTTTATTCCAAATTTTGATCTCATTTTTAATTATTTTCAACCTTTGTTGGAATGGATACATCTTGTTTCCCTATTGAGGCATGGGGATTCTCCACCATTCCTTTATTTTTTCCATAAAATCTAGGTGCTCAAGTGAGAAGGATTCGAATATGAAGGGCCTAATTTTTGGGCCTGAGGAAATTTTCACTTTCAAGGAGATGGGCCAATGGTTGAAACTTGATTGAGGGAGGATCATAGCCTCCGTTTCCCAGGAAGTCAGATAAATTTCTTCAGAAAGGAGGAAATGTTCAAGACTAGAGGCTATTTTCCGATCTCCTCCCCATTTATTGTTCCATGTGAAGGTACCATTGTTTGTGGGAATTTCTATTAGACTAAGCCAATATATGGTGGATTGAAAGGCTTCAACGTCTTTTTCAAGTTTTCAGATACCTCCTTTTTTTCCCCGAGGTTCAGTACCATGTTGAAGTCCCCCGCTATAATTTTGAAAGGCAGGTCGATGGAGTCTAGGAGATGGCTGATATTTTGAAGCATTTTGATTCTTTATGAATCTCTATGAGGAGCATAAATGTTTGTGACACAGATATGATCCTTGGATCCTATGATTTTCAGAATTGTTATGATTTAGTGTTCGGTAGCTACAAAGGAGGTTAATGCATACTGAGATCTTTTGCATAGAGTCAAGATTCCTCCTGCTGACCTAATTGTGGATATCGCTATATAACTGTAGGTTTTGAAGCAATTTTTTTGGAGAAGGTTGAGATTGAACATATCAAGTTTAGTTTCTTGAATAAGAAGAATATCTAGTTTATTAGTTATGAGTTTGTTTTTCAAGACTCTCTACTTCCCAGGACCATTGAGGCCTCTAATGTTCCAAGAGATGCAATTCATTGATAATGGAGAGGAGATAGGGTGAGGGACTTTACCTTTCCTTCATTTAGGAGTCTAGCACTAAGTTCTTGAAGGAGTTGATCGATCATTTTTCTTCCTCTCTTCATGCTTGGCCCTTTCATGTTATATTTTCCTGCTGTCATATTCACTAGTATGCCATTTTCTGCTTTGTCCCCAGTTGGATTTTGGTTTGTATTCTATTTTAATTCCTCATGTAGGAGATAGGCCCCTTCTATGTTATGAATTTGGTCTTGTGGAATCGTTGGTAGACCGTTTTTCTTCCACTCTTTTGCAATTGATAAGAGGTCAACTCCCTACAGTGCCTCCTCTATTGCATTGTCCTTCGGGGTGGGATCCAACAATGTTGGTTCCATTTCAATATCTTGTTGTGTGTTTTTGTCTTCTGTGTATGTGTGTTCCGAGTAGTACCCTCCTTGCTCTTGATTTTCCACGTTTTGTAGATTTCCAGTTGCATCCTCTTTATTTTTTCTTTTCGAGAGAGGGTCTTCTTGTGTTTTGTTCAGTGCCTCATATTTGTTTGGACTTGTTTCTTTATATTAATCTTTTTTTACCCATGTCTTCTTGTTATTCCAATTTATTGGACTGACTTTGGTGAAACCCTATTCACATTTTTTATTGTGAGCTTTCTCATTGTTTTGAGGAGCTTTGTTTTGTGGACAATCCCTAAAAAGGTGTCCATGTTCATGGCATTTCCTACAACGGAATGGAATGTGTTCATAGTTGATGCTCTGAAGCTAGACTTTGTCTCTGAATCTCAGTTTTATTGCCTCAGGTAGGGATCCTGAGACGTCAATGTAGACACAAATTCTAGCATAGGAGACATAATGTCCATTTTTTATTCCCTCTGACATATTTATACATTCTCCTAGTTCGTCTCCTATTCCCTTGAGAAATAAAGGTGCCTATTAGTTGGTTAGCAGAGAGTAAAGTCTTACCCAGACCGAGACCCTTATGAAATCCTCTTTCTTTGGGGTAAAGTTCTCTTTCCAGAATCTCATGTAAAGTCCCACAGAGTTGAAGAAGTAGGGGCCTCCTTCGAGAATCATATCTCTGTCTTCCAGGAGGTCGAAGATGCCCGCGAAGAATCCCTTTGAGCCTAGTTGAAGCCTGATTTCTCCTTTTGGTTTCCATTTGGTTTGAAGCCACTCGTTTAGGGCTTTTTCTGTGGGCAAAATTCCCATGAACTTGCATATGACTGCGTGCTCCTATATATAGTCTTTATAGAATGCTACATCTAGGTCTTGTATTTCCAGCACATGAATTTTCTTAGCTTTCGGATTGTAGTTGCTTTTTTATTTTGATCTTGCCTTTTGTGATTGGTGTCCCTCTATTTCCTCCATAGCCAAAGATTTTGCAGAGGTGGTTCCTTTGGCAGGTAGGGTCCCTGCCTCTTTACCAGTTTCCTGTCGTTTTCCTTTTTCCAAAAGGTTTGTTCTCATCAAATGAAATGCATTGTATGTTGTTAGCTTGGTGAAGAAGGATGAATTCAGATCCTTAAAGTTTCTTGTGACCATGTCTCGAAAGGAGGGGGCATTGGGACCCCCCTCTGACTCTTGCATGGAGGTCTAATAACCTTGGGCAAGAACCCTGGTGACCAAGCACCAAGGCATGTGCAACAACTAGCACAGGGGATACAAAGTTGGCACCTGCTATCGCTCAGACCTAGATTTTCGTCCCCCCAACCTTCAAAAAATATTCAACTTTTTCTCCCTAGAAACAATGCCAATTTAATTACCTTCACTGATGATTGCTTCGTGAAGAATTAGGTATATTTTTTGAAAGGGAAGCCTGAAGTGTTTTCTCATTTTTTTGAGTTCAAGAAAATGGCTGAAAAGAAAAGTGGTTTGAAAATTCTCACCCTAATAACATATAATGTTGGAGAATACAAATCAAATAAAACTTCCAATTATTGTAGAAAGAATGTAATAAAGAAATATTTTACCAATTCATGATCTCCTCAACAAAATGGATTCGTGGAAAGAAAAAATAGGACGATAGTTGTGATGGCTTGAAGTGTGCTAAACTAAGTCTCTTAGAAATGAATTTTGGGCCAAAGTAGTGCACATGACAATATACACTCTTAACAAATGTCCTACAAGAGTTGTATTGGATTTTATTCCAAAGGAAGCATGGTCAGGTTACAAACCAAGTGTTTCACATATGAGAGTTTTTGGTTGCACTACATATTCACACATTGCTAAGAAAAGATAGAGAAATTCGATGATAAAAGTGTCAAGTGAATTTTTATTGGGTATATTACTGAAGCAAAAATTTATAGGTTATTTGATCCTCCAGTAAATCAAATTATAATAAGCAAATATGTTGTATTTGATGAGAAAGGATTTTATCAATTAGAGCATGTACAAATAGAATGAAGTAAAAAATGAAGTAGAAATTGATAATGCAACTAGTTTTAAAGAAGACAAAGAAGCATAAGTAGCTACCATAGGTCATTCTAAAAGTGATATGTTGGATGGGAATTTTGAGAAAATAATTACTAAATCACAAAGTTCCATTATGATTTTTTCCCTTATGGATAAATTAATGAAGATGTATAACCTAGATTATTATGTGGAAGCATCAAAGAAAGAAGAACAAAATGAAGCTTTGAAAGAAAAATTTAATGCCTTGGTGAAGAATGATACTCGTGACTTGGTCAAATTACCCAAATGAAAATATGTAATTGGTATTAGATGGGTGTATAAGGCTGTATAAATTAGATGGTTCAATTAATAAACGTAAAGCCTATTTAGTTTCCAAAGGTTATGCCCAAAAAGAAGGGATTGATTATACATAAACATGTGCTCTAATGACCAAGTTGAACACAATGAAAATTGTTCTTGCATTGGCTATACAATATAAGTGGATAATTAGCTAGATGGATGTCAAATTAGATTTCTTAAATTGTTATGTAGATGAATAAATTTATGTAGAGTAACTTGAAGGTTTTGAGATTCAAGGAAAAGAAGGTCAAGTTTATAGGTTGAAGAAGTATTTGCATGGCCTCAAGCAAGCACCAAGAGCTCAGTATTCAAGGATTGATAAATATCTCTAAGGTAATCACTTAGTCAAGTGTTCATTTGAGCCCAATCTTGATAATCTTAAATCAAGTCAAGATATTCTAATTGTTGCAATATATTTTGATGATTTGATCTACATAGGGAACAATTTTGATCTATTGAAAGTAAGTCATATTTAATCACTGAATTCAAGATAACATATCTTTGTGAGTTGCATTATTTCTGAGGTATCAAACTATAACAGAAGGAAGATAGTATTTTCATGTCACAAACCAAGTATACTTTAGATATTCTAAAGAAGTGCAACATTTTGAGTTGTAAGACAACAGAAACTCCTTTGTAATTTAGGTTTAATTTATACATAAATGATGACTCTAATCTAGCTGATGCTACTTTATATCCTCAATTGGTTGAAATTCTAATCTACCTAACTACCAGTTGACTAGATATATTCTTTGCAATCAATATTATATCAAGATTCATGTCAAAAATCCATGAATTGCATTAGAAAGTAGTTGAGAGAATCTTGAGGTATATACATGGTGCCACGGGTTATGGTTTAGTATACATATCTACAAAGTATTTTAGGCTAATTGGTTATACATATTAAAACTGGGTAGTTTGTATGGATGACAAGACATATACTTTAGGTTATTCATTTAGCATGGGTTCAACAACAATTACTTGGAGTGTTAAAAAGAAGCCTACAATTTCTTTCTCGACAATAGGAGTAGGGTATAAAGTAGTAATTACAAAATATTTTGAATCAATTTTGTTAAGAAGAATTTTGGAGGATATACATGAGCATTAGGAACAATCCACTAGGTTGATTTATGATAGTAATAATGCTATTCAAATGACCAAGAATCCAATTTTCGACAAGAATACCAAGCACATTGATATACAATATTATTTTGTTCATGATTTGGTTTAGCAAGGTGTGATTGAGATTATGTATTGTAGAACAAAAGAATAGGTTGTAGATATCTTCACCAAGGCACTCCCAAAAGACAAGTTCGACAAATTCAGAGATGATCTTGGATTTTTTCCAAAGGATTATTATGGAGGAGAAATGTTGGAATAATGATACATTTGTAATATTATAGATTTAAATATGATTCATTTTGTTATATCTTGAAGGTATAATTTGAGATAGAGAAAATATAGTTGAGTGAGTTGTGGAGAAGTTATTGAGTGATTGTAGAAGATAAATATTCAAGCATTAGCTCTGGTATGTGTATAAATATTGGTCTCAGTAATGAAAATGATTTGAGTTTCTGTATTGTATTGATAATATTTTTTGTTGCTCCACTAAAATCTAGTGTAATAATTCTTCTGAAACAAAATATTATTCACATGTATTTAAATTAATGTTGTAACACATCATGAAGAACGTCTTTTCTTTTTAATGATCTTGTATGTTTATAAAATGAATCTTTAAATATATTTTTAGACAACTATTCAATATTGTGTCAATATTGCAAATAGTTTTTGTAATGAACATGATTCCCTTTTTCATTCCCTTGTTGGATTTTGACTTAGAGTTAGAACATGTATCTGTCTCTTAAGCCTTCAACTCGACCACCAGTGACTACTTGGTGCGACACTCATTTGTGTTGTGTGTGGGGCTCTTATGGAACTCACATCACTTTCATGTGTCTTTTGTCTTTGTGGTGTTGTTCTTTTATTTGCGGCTTCAATGGGTTTTCTTGGGTCACCCCACCTTGGATCTATCCTTTATTCTGTGGTTTGGGGGCACCTTTTCCTTCCGTGTGGATTTGCAGATCCAAAGTCACACTTATTTTGTTTAAATTTATACTCGATCTTGAAAACATATCAGTATCGGGCACCTGGTGAGGAGATGTCAAGAAAATCCATCTTTTCCTAGATGTATTTTTGTAGATAGTCACGGTACTTGAGTACCAGATGTTTCTTGAAATCCTTGATACCCAACTTCATGCAAAGGGTATGGAAAATATTTGTGAACCCCGAAAAGCCTTAGTCTCTTCCCTGTCGTAGTGTGTTCCATTATATGTACTCATATTCAAAGCTACCGACAGGGTAATATTGTTCCTTGATGACATATTAGAAAGAATTCTAAGTGGGTGTGGTTGAAAATATTGAGGGTTCCCTCTCGTTCCTCTACTCATAATAGGTTTCCCACTAGCCCTTGATGTGGGGGGAAGCCTTGAGGAGTGAAAAAATAAACTTCTCCCTATTGGAGTACATAATATTATAATCGACAAAATGAAGAAATTTGGTCAATGATCCATCAACACATAACATTATAATCGAAAAACTAAAAAATTTGGTTAATGATCCATCGTATTGATTGAATGGAAGTAATTTATATGAAATTGAACCTTATTAGTGATGAATATTTTCTATGTTATTTAAAACAAAATATTGATTTTTCTTATTTAATGTTTATTAAAGTCCTTATTGCAATAAATTAGTGTTGCTTATTCAAAAGAAAATAGTAATGTTTTTGATTTAATGTTTATTATACTTTTTGTATCCCCATTGAAACCTATCCATACACTAAAATATATCCATATGAAATTTTCGGCATAAGCACAAATGTCAACAATCACCTCTTGCAAACTATGAGCCATTTCTACACTCTAGCAGAATGAACTTCTTCTGCTCTAAATACTTTGTTGATCAATTGATTAAAGGTTGTGCTATCCCCATAGTGAAAGATTTGTTTATGGTTATCTTTGTGCAAATAGGCATATGTGCGGAACTACATAGGAAATCGATTCTGTAGAGGAAGCTTTAAATATTTCATCATGCAGACCTCTGCACTCCGTACAATCATAGACCTTCCACATAATTCATGCACGATTGCACTCATAAACAGGTTTTTTAATCACAAAATTTACAAAAATAATTTTGTTCATGTCGACACCTATAAATAATGTTGCACCCCACTACTATGTTATTAGATCACTTTAGGAGGAACTGCAAAAGTGTGGAAAATAGTGACTTTTCTGCACCCCTATGTAATCGACTTATTTTGCACTAAAGATTTTGCTAATTAACTAATTAAAGGTTGTGATGTCATAATGAAAGATATCCACTTCCATATGCCTTTTCTTTCCACACATTTCTTTGACATTATTATTATTATTATTGTTATTATTATATATTATTGGTAATATTTTAATTCTAAATATTGCTAAGGAGAAAACTCCGCCGAATGAAATTTGTCCAAAGCACAAAAACTTGATCGAATATTTTATTGTAGAAAACACAAACTGGACAAGCCTTACCATAATCAATATGTATATTAAGCAAATTTGTATATATTTAATAATCAAATTTGAAATATCATTACATTACCACTTAAAGTTATAAAGTTCCCTCTGCACCTTCATTCTCTCGCACATATCTCGTTATGCACACATCCTTGATTTCACATAGCTAAATCTGTAAAAAAATTAAATAGAAAATAGATTAAAACTAATTTTCCGTCTGTGCCCCCATTCTCATGCACATTACCCATCCTTTGAACAGTAAAAGCTTCACACAAGGAAAGCTTTACAAAAGGAAACATAGTAATACTAATTCTAAATTGGTTTATATTTTGATTAATTACATGTCAACGAGACAAATTTCCTTCTGCACCCTTGTTTTCTCTTCCAACACCATCCTTCGCACGTCCTTAAGACAATGAACATTTTCATTGTGTAGACTCAAAGCTAGCATTAACGACAAAGATAGAGCTTAAAATCAAGGAAAGTTAGATCGATGGTATATTTACATTGTTGGAGTGACTCTACAAACATAGAGTCAAGGATTAGAACCATAATTTACCAAGTTTATTAGCAAGTGTAACACAGATTGAAGCTTATGGAGTGTGATTTTGGAGTTGCAGAGCAAGAGTTGAATACTTCTTTAGCTAGAATAATTGGTGCTATGGAATTTCTCGTCTTTTTGTTATGAAATCATGTTGAAATGATTTAATATAAAGAGTGGGCCCATTTCAACCTTCTAAATGAGAAAATGGCAACACTGGAATTGAAGATGGAGTGGCTACAATTGGCAAATGAAACGTTGAGTTTTCATCTGAAAATTTTGGCTCACGCAGAGGAAATCAATGCCAAGGAGGACACTAATGAAAGAAATGATGATATCATGGCCATTGACTAAGGTTCTCCCCCTTCTCAGCTTGAGCCAGAATTTAATGAAGCTCACGTTGATTTTGATATCGAGGATATGTAGTAATTTAGATAGTTGTCAGTTTTATTTTCATTAATAAAGAAAATCAGTTTAGAATAGCTTATATAGCCCAATTGTGAACTATGTCAATAATTCTTTGAGTTTTTTAACATTAGAACAAGAATTTTGGCTGAACTCAAAAAAAATAATAATAATAATAATAATTTCCATGCATGACACTTACCTATCTTTATCTATTTAATTCATTTTCTATACCCTATACTAAACTAAGTCATCACTGATTTAGTTGTTGTTTTTCTCTTTTAACTTAATTTCAAAACATTTCCTCAAGTTAATTTGCAAAGTTGTCTATTTTCCTTTCCGGCTAACGTAAGCGTTTATTTTTGAAATCAATATATATACCACATATTTAGCATAATCAAAGCTCCGCACAATGAAACATAAGAATAATAATAAATCAACAATAATATTTTAACATTAATTTCACCCGAAAATACCCTGTCTTAATTTCGTCCCTGCCGAATAAAGTTCCTAGTATGAAATCTCAACAAAGTAAAAGCTCTGCATAATGAAACATAGTAATATTAATTATTATGTTCTCCTACACATACCTCTTCGTCCACAAAGTCTCAATTATAACAAAAATGCTCAGAGAAATAACACACTATCAGAGCACTCATGAAACCCCTTGTTCTCCCGCACATACCCCATTTTCCAGACTTTTTATCATCCCGATGTTTATCCTCTAATAAATATAAAACTCATATACTTCCAATATAACACAAATGCATATGTGTGGGACTTATGAGAAAATCCATTGTGCGCAAAAAACTCACATATTAACGTTAATAGTTTAACATTAATTTCCCTATGCACCACCCATTCTCCCGCACAAACCCAGTCCTCTGCACATTAAAATCTCTCCACAATCAAACATAAAAATATTAATTATTATGTTCTCCCACATATATCACATCCTCCGAAAATATTCATAGCTCTAAAATCAAATCTCTACGCAAATTTTCTCTTGCACATACTTTGTCCTTTGCATAGTAAAAACTCCGCACAAGGAAAGATTTTGACATTAATTTTGTCATTGTTGAATAAAGTTCCATATGCACCCCGTTTTCTCGCACATACTCCATCTCTCTGCACAAAGAAATATTTTAACATTATTTTTATCCTTGTGAATTAAAGTTCCATGTGCACCCTCGTTCTCTTGCATATACCTTGTCCTATGCACAGTAAAATCTATGCAAAATAAAACATAATAATATTACTTGTTCTCTCGCACATACCCTGTCCTTCATAAAAATTCATATGATATACGATGTGGAAATTTTTAAAAGTATCGCTTCCCAACGAAATATTAAGTGGAGATTTGTATAGCCCCTATCCCACCCGCCCCCCATCAGAGCATTCATAGATGGAATGATGTTATGAAACCAACTCACAAAAAGATAGAAAAGAAAGATAAACGCCTTAGAATTTAGCCTCTTCGAGGGGGCAACCTCCTTTACATTACACAAAGAACAATTCTTGATTGATCAATGAAGATTCCTTTCTATATATAGGAATCTAAGGGGTTATATTATACTTAGTGTCGACATAACATAATATGTAAGGGCACAATATACTTAGTGGGCTTTATGGGGCACAATAATAACAATTATGGGGACTACATGGGTACATCAATATAATAAGTGGGTTGTACTAATAACAATAAGGGGTTACACTAGTAGTATAGGGGCCTAACATGCCCCTCTCCTTCAAAAAGTGTTGTCCTCAACGCCTGAGTAGTTCTTGATGTTTCTGTATATAAATCTTGTCCTTCCATGTGAAATATTCAGTGGGTAAATTCTTCCACTTGATGAGATGCTTTGAAATTTATTGATTTTGTAGCTATCGACTTCTCATTTCTGTAAATGCTTCAGGTTCCAATATGATTTTTCCTTCCTTGTCAAGTTCTGGCAATATTGTTGGAACTGGGATAATCGGAAACTTTTGAATGAGTTCCCACCCTGCTTCGCCATTCTTCCATTCATACATTTCTTTGTTTATCAAATTTGGTTGGAAAATTATACCAACCTCTACCATTTATGCAACCATATGTTCAATTTCACTCCTCTGGGCATATGGATATCTATAAGGCTTGACGTTTGGAAGAGCACTTCCTGGAATAAAATGAATAGCATGATCATGATCACGAATATGTGGGAGACTTTCAGGAGTCTCAAATACCTTGGAATGATTGTTCAAGACGTTTTGGAGATTTGGAGAAATACATGATTTCGATGTGCGAACCGTTGGCGAACATAATTGTGCAATTATGCCTCGTTGTTCTTTCTTTAGAAGCTTTGTCATTTTTCAGAGCTGATTATTTTTCATGGTTTCCCCGTGATACCCCTTAATTCAACTTCCTTTCCTTCCGAAGAAAATTTCATAGAAAGTTCTTGAAAATTAAAAGCTATTGTACCCAAGGATTGTAGCCATTGGACTCCTAGTACAACATCAATACCACCCATTGGAACATAAAGCATTGGGCTATTCAATACATATTCTCCCATGGATAGCTTGATATTATGGCACTTTCCAGAGCAATTTATGGTTCCTCCACTTACAACCATCACTTGACA
>APFE030219152.1:16319-59689 GCA_000404065.3 Pinus taeda
TTCCTCCACTTACAACCATCACTTGACACTCTGGTGCTGGATATAGGAAGCAATTCAATTATTTTGCTATCTTACAATTAATAAAATTATGGGTACTACCCGAATCAATCAACACTATTACCTTTTTCTTCTTGATATGTCCTTCTATCTTTATAGTTTGAGGAGTGGTCATTCCAACGAATGCATTACAAGATATGGTCGGATTCATTTCTTCTTTCTCTGGGGTTGGTTCCTGGTGAGTATCCTTTTCTTTTTATGTTTCTTAATACTTTTCTTCCTAATATTTCACTGCTTGAACCTTCTTCTTCTTGATATGTCCTTCTATCTTGAGAGTTTGAGGAGTGGTAATTCTTGCCAATTCTTTACAAGATATGGTTGGATTCATTTCTTCTTTCTCTGGGGTTGGTTCCTCGAGTATATACTCTTCTTTTGATGTTTCTTCATCATTTTCTTCCTCCTCTCCACAATCCAGGTAAAATACTTTCTTCTCAGTACACTTATGACCTTTAATGTAATTGTTATCACAATTGTAACAAAGCCCTTTTTCTCTTTTTTCTTCCAATTATTGTGGTGTAGCCCTTGTAGGTTGTGGAAGGCTAGGAGAAACAACAGTTCCATCTTTATAGTTGTGAGGGGTAGAATTCCTTGTTTCCATAAATTTACTTTCCACTTTGTAACAAAGCCCTTTTTCTCTTCTTTTTTTCCAATTGTTGTGGTGTTGCTCTAAAGAAGATGTTGCTCTTTGTATTCTCATAATGTGCTATAATTTCCTCCATGAAAATTGACCACGTAACAAGTTTTTTACGAGAAAAAGCCCTTTATACCATAAAAATTGATCTTGTTCTAAATATGAAGATGCAATACAAACCTTTTGTAATAGTGGTACACCATGTAGATCAAAATATTTCTCCATCTATAGTATCCAATTTACCGGATCCTTGCCATCAAACTTCCTCATCTTGCTTTTTCTTGATTTTAGAAGCTCGATCTTGAAACGATTGTAACTCTGTACTTTCGCATCTTTAAGTTATGAAATTGCGACCTGTAGTATCCCTCTGTGTCCTCTTTCCAATGCCACCAGTTTGATCCAAATTGGATTCTCCAAGAAAGAGATGCACAATCTCCCAAGATGACCTGATTATAGACCTTTCTAGAAGAGCGAACTTGTATGAAGTGCCACGTGTCACTATTTCAACCTTTGGATCTAAAAAATATATACAAGAAACTATAGTTCGTGCTCTTTCTATCCCTTCTTACGAAATTTCAATCTAATACTCAGAGAGAAAGTTATGACGATTTTCCCCAAGTCACCTGTTTGGAATGTAATTCAGGAGTCTACAAAAAGACCAACTTCCTCAGATCATATCTCCGCAAATATAGTGCGAAAAGCTCTGAAATTCGGACCCTAGGTTCAGCGCGATTTCTTCTCAAATGGGTTTTTTTTTTAGCTTTTGAAATGTCGTAGAAAAAAAGTTATAGCGAAAATGCCACGATGACCTATTTGGAGCAGCGAAACCCTAGAATCCAAAGCTCTGATACCAAATGTTATGTAACCAGCTAAGAAAGAAGATAGATAGATCAACGCCTTAGAATTCAGCCTCTTCGAGGGGGCAACCTCCTTTACATTACATAAATGAACAATTCTTGGATGATACAAATGAAAAGACCTTCCTTCCTATATATAGGAGTCTAAGGGGTCATAATATAACTAGAGCCGACATAACAATAATAATGTAAGGGCACAATAATAACAATAGTGGGCTTGTATGGGGCACAATAGTAACAATATGGGCACTACATGGGTACATCAATATAATAAGTGGATTGTACTAATAACAATAAGGGGTTACACTAATAGTATAGGGGCCTAACAGGCATTCAATCTGAGTCTAGAATCTTTCCTTTACTGCAGCTAGGGTATGGCAATATCTCCCTCAACTATGGCTAGGATCCTCTCCCTTCAACTGCGTCTTGATGTCTCCTCCACAACTGCACTTAAGGGATGCGTATAAGGCCTTCACCTTCACTGCATTTAGGGCATCATCTATTTGGCCAATGTATTCTCTTGGTGTCTCTCCTTCACCAAAACCCAAAGACATAGAGAGGAGGAGATCACTTCAAGAGTAAGTGTGTGACGACTTCAAATCCTCTTCTATTTATACTAGGACGTGGATGTTGAATAGACATGACGGTTGGGCTTCTGAGCCTACTCAAGTTGTTGGCTAACTTGACAATTTGTCTTATAACACAAATAAACTCATAACTTCATAAATACTTATCAGAATCAGATGATCTTTAGAACAATCCTACACCTCTCAATGAGAGGGATCCAGTAAAAATATCAATTGTGATAAATAAGATGACCCACATGGAGTTTGACCCTAGTTTCCAATTTTAACAATAAGCAACAACAACAGGTGCCAAAACATGTAATAGATACCAATCAGGCTCCATTAGGTGGTGAATTAAAGAAAGATACACCATTGGTTAAAAATTTAGCATATCACCACCCACATCACCCCGCAAAAAAAACCAACATGATGCAACAAATTAGCCACAAGGAAAACAACCGCCACATGACAGATAAAGAGTGGCGACAATCCACCCACAATACATCAACACAAAAGAGCTGCCAGGGTCAACTTCCATCTCAAGCGAGCGAGACATAAGCTAGATCGAGGGTTCACTTTTCTATTTGATGGCTAGATGCACGTGCATGGTACCAGTGGACTACTCTTTTGAGTATATCTTATTATTTGTGTTCTTCTTATGTTTCGAGGACGAAACATGTTTAAGGGGGGTGGAATGTAGTATACCTAGGGGGGATAGTATGGGGTACAAAGCGAGGTACCCAAGGGAATAATGTAATAATGGGATGGGCCATAGTAATAAATAAAGTGGTTAACCTGCATCATGTAAGGGACCACAAGTAGTTAGCAATAATGTGATAAACCCATGGTATTAGATATATAATATTGAGAGAACCATGATAATGACCCATGGTATTGTGTGTCTGAATCCTATATAGAGGCTAGAGACTCCCCATTGATGGATGCCAAGGAATATTGTATGGACAAGCATATGACTTGTGGAGTGTTCTCCTTCCTTAAGGAGTGATTGTATAGTGTTGCCCTACCTCAAGGGTTTTGATTAATAAAGATATGAAGTTTCTCTATTTTGTTCTTATTTTGGCTCTTGGGTATAATTATCGTATACTTGGTATATTTGCATCATTTCATATATTTGTAGGTCAGATCTATTACAGGATGCCACATCAACTCAAGTTACTCATGGAAAAAGGGTTATCTACATGGGGACTATGAAGAAGAATCTAAAAGGGTCGATTTGTAACTCATCTTGAGGGTTGAATGAGTAAAATTTAAACCTTAGTTGGTTATCAAGTTGTGTTATAATTGGGCCACTAGGAAGAAAAGGGGTTCCATTCTATTTGCTTGTATTTTGTTCCATCATATGGTAGAGTAGCTAAGTGTGGAAAGGGAGAGAAAATAATAAAGGGTGGTTATGTTTTGTAGTAACCAATGGGCCACATGTTTCAGGTGACTCCATAGAGAGTGCCTACTCCCTTATGTTTGCATCATTTCCTTTCAAACAAAAGATAACAAAGCGGTCTCACCTTCTAGTTGGGTTTTCTCCCACAAGGCTTTCCTAGATCATATCTTGTTATTCACTGTGATTTTTATGTGTTTGTAGTTTCACAGTTATCTATTTTTTACATTTTATTTATTGCATGCATAAGCAAAAAAATAAATTTCTAAATCTAGAAATCCAAGGAAAATTAACCCTCATAGCATAGATTTCAAATTTCATTTTGTTTGTATTAGATCTATTATGGTGAACTATTAAGTGGAACATCCATGGTAGGTTACAAATAAATTTTGAATTATTAAACAATAGAAAAAAATGGCTTACCAAAACAACAAAAAAATATTAAATATTTTAAATATTTTATCATTCTCTTTTATTACCATTACATTATACATCTCATTTATATTGTATGATATAATGTTACCTCATTTATATCGATGTAATGACATGGATAACTTGTCTCTCTCAATTTTACACTTTTGCATGTAATGATACCACTTTTGTCATGCTCCCAATTTATAATCAGAATAAAATTGAAAATTACTTTTTTAATTAATTTATATCATGGAATATTCACTCAAAACTCACAATTTTTCATTTGCTTGTCGCAAGAAAGCTTCAGTGCTTGTAAATTCATAATACCTTAAAAGTAATTCTAGATTAAAATTAAATAAAAAGATCAGATATAATTGTTCAATCTACTACTATTTAGTAAGAAATTTACTCTCATTGTATGCTCCACAAAATGATTCAACACATCAAAGTTGAACTAATTCTTAAAATAAAACTCCTAATACTTAAAAGCACTTGTAAGCACATACTTTTCAATATAAGATCTAAACTAGAATAAAATTTGAATTTAAACACGAACATTACAAATCATAATATGAGTTTAAATCCCTCATCTTAATATGATTGAGTGTGTTGGATATCTTAAAGTTATCCGCTATCTGGAAAAAGAATTCTATTGATGCATGCATGCAAGACTAGTTATGGGGTTATATGAGTTGGTTCACTCTTCCCTTATTTATTTTTTGGTGCATTTGGTGCAACAAAAACGCTATATAAGAGAATGTTTTGGCCGACGCGTTTCAAACCAACAAGTGTGGTTCATTATCAGGACCAGATGAAGAGGTAGACTATGGCAAAGGCTTAAATAGAGAGCAATGTAGAGACATAATTTCAAGTAACGACTATATTAAACAGCTAGTTTTTGAAAAAAAATATATATTGAAATAGTGATATTATTTCATTAATTTATTAAAAATATTAATAGGTAATGGCTAGTTTTTGAAAAATATAGCTGTTATCTATTAATATTTTTAATAAATTAATGAAATTAAGTATCATTATTTAAACATATTTTTTTCAAAAAGTAGCCGTTTAATATAGTCGTTACTTAATAATATTTGTTTTTAATAAACTAATAAACTAATATTATAATTTAAACATTGTTGTTCAAATATAGCCATTACTTGAAATTATGTCTCTACATTGCTCTCTATTTAAACCTTTGTCATGGTCTGCCTCTTCATCTGGTCCTAATGATGAACCACCCTTATTGGTTTGAAACACGTCAGCTAAAACATTCTCTCATGTGATTTCTATTGAAAGACTTTGTTTAATTCATTATGAATCACAGAAGCTTGAAATAATAATAATAATAATAATAAATAATAATAAATAATAAATAAATAAAAATGTTATAAATTTTTAGGATTACGGTATGGAAATAAAGTGGACTTGCATATCAGTTGCAACTTATTTTAATGAATTTGGTTTGGCAGATACAAAGAGCCTCGAGAGACGCCTACACCTCTTGAATATTTGGGACAAGTTTCATGTGGGTTTCTTTCATGGGGCAGCCTGCAATGATAATTGCCATAAAACCAAGTTATTACCATAATTTTATGTCAAATAGTGGAATGGGCACTAATACTCGTGCAAAGGTCATTACACTACGAGAGTTATGTGTAGGCAGGAAGGGGTAACAATCTAGGAGTTATCCTAGTAGAATAAATGTGGGAAATATGTTGGTGGGTATGTGGTTATGGGGAATATGAAAGTGATATGTATGTTATATGTAAACATCTTCTATAATAGAAACTTGTTGGTTTTTTTCTCTCCTTAAAATAAAAATAGAAACAAATAAATATGAACATATGAATTAAAACATGATACTCTTGATTCAAATCTTGTTCTTATTTACTTATGGGTGAAAATGAATTTTTAAATATAAAATGGGACTTGGACTCAAGATCCAAGAACACATACCCTTAAACACTTTGGTTTAAAGTGAAATTTTAAATGCAAAATTAAACTTGGATTCCAAGAGCCAGAAACACATGACCATAAATACTTATGGTTGTCAACTCATTCTATCCATTATTCTTAACAATCCATTCTCATATATAATTCTCACAAAAAGTGAAAAGTATGACAATACCTTTGCTTTATCCATCGAACATTACAAGATAAAAACTATATGCAAGCATTCATTTATAGTCAACCATTTACACATTTTTACAAACACTTCACACACATATATTTTATTACAATCATTAGCATCATTTGACAAACACTTTGTAAGCATAAATGTTATTTAAGCCATTAATATATTTCTACAAATATTTGGTAGGCATTCTTTTCATTTCAATCATTCACGTATTTTTAGAGACGTTTTGGTAGGCATTCAATTTATTTAACTCATTAACATATTTCTTCAAACACTTTGCATGCATTCATTTTGTTTCAGTGATTAACATCTTTGTGCAAACACTTTGCAGACATTCTTTGTATTTTAGTTATTGATTTGTATTTTAGTTATTGATACCTTATTTTTTTCTCTGTAAAGCTAATTCGATTAAAAAAAAACAAGAAATATAATTACAAAGAGGCCTCAGCCTCAGCCATTGTCAACAAAGTTCATCAGGAGTATCTAAACTGCCCCATATTTGGGGAAACCAGTTTGCCATAGCAAAAAAATGATAAATATGACCTGGAACCAACATAGAAGAAACCAGAAGAAGTTTTGACACAACACAACTTGATACAGCTGTAGTTATGACATAAGCGCCTATCGTTTAGACAAAAATCATACACAACAAGTGACTGGACCAAACTAGTCAGCAGTTGACACCTGAGTTGGCGCGTGGGTGGCAGCGGATGCTACGTGGCTTCACTTGGGTTCATCCTGGTCAGGAGTCTCCTCGACAATGCGAAAAGCGTACCGATACCAATCCTCGTCCGCTTTCACCACGCTGCCTTCCGCCATGCCACCTGGTGCCTCCCTCGCAGGAAGAGTGCCGCGCGAACTTCCAGCCATTGCCATCGAAATAGATGCTCCAACTGAGTTGCCACTTGGTTGCTGAATGTCTCCAGTGTGTCCTCCTTCTGCATGTAGTCCGCCACACTGAATTCCCCTGCCTTCTTCATCCGGGAGCAGCCCAGAGTCACGACCAATTCCATGACTGCGATCCTCCTGAAGCTGCATTTTAGAGTTTCTCACAGGAGCGCTATGTTGCTCACTTTCTTCAGAGAAGACAATGGTAACGCTGGCAGTGATGATAGGTCTGTTTAAGTTACTTTGGAACCTGAATTGAGTTAAGCAAGGGGCTGAACTGGGGTGCAAAGGAAAAGTGGTTGTATGAAGCCTGAAATCTCTGTGCTCGGCAATTGAAACCTGCACACGACCCCGTCCACTGTGAGTTTGAGGATAATATCTATGAGGCGAGCTGGGAGGGGGAGAATTTTCATGGGGAGGAGGTGGTGAGGTAGGTTTGGAGCTCTGCACTTCCTGTGGGCGAGCGCTACCACGGCGAGTACCACCTCTATGGCTCCTCATTCGGTGACAGACCATGTCAATATAGTGGGAACGAAATTCAGTAGGATAGAATGTCAGGAAGGATAGCAGAGTATGAATAGAGGGCGACTAGGCAAGATTCAGAGGGCAAAGCCTAGGATGGGAATAATGATTCCCATTTCCAAGGTCGATACAACACAGAAGCCAGCAGTGGCTCCCGGTAACAGGTCTACTGCAGGGATTTCTAGCTTGGGGCAGGAAAATACTGAGGGAAGGAGGGAAGATTGAGGGGTTGAAAGGCTCCATGTCAAGGAAAACTATGTCTGGGACTCGGCCTGAGCGACCATTAAATGCAGCTTGCAGGCGGGCTTGTGTTCGTTTCAGATGGGCTTAGGATGGTGCGCTGGCCACCATCTAGCTCATCTGAATACTGCCGATCAGTCGAGTCTCCATTAAATGCCTCTGTGGTCACCCGCATCCGAGTTAGATATTAATACCTTTATATAAACACTTTGTAGGCATTCTTTAAACAACGAAGTGTATTCCTTGATACATCCAAAAAATACACAATAACATTAAATTTGATTCTTTAACAATGCATAACGCTTAACTCACACAAGAAGTTCATAAGGCTGACAATTTGATTCTTTTATCAAAGTTTACACCTTGGACATGTTGCAACATTTTCTTGTCTCAAATAAATTTTCAACAACAACAAAAATTCAAAAATGTTTATTTTATGCAATTTGTAAAATAATTCATATGGGTTGCCTTATAAAGTTTATATTTCAATTTGTTTGAATAAAGTTATTGTCGATAAAGATTGAATAAAGTGCTTGTGTAAATGTCGCACTCTTTTCTATGACGGATATTTCATCCAACGCAGAGCCCCCTATTGAAGATAAGTGTAACTAGGTTTGATATCTATAAATGTAATTTTGATCTCTATACTTGTTAAGAAAAAGAAATATTATTTTTGTAAATTAAATGAATGAGTTTCTTGCTCATTTCATAGGTTTAGAAAAGTCAAAGAGTCAAATTCATATATAAGAAGCTCTTCTTGAGGCTTCATGTAATGTATATGGGTCAACCGAATGTCGAAGAACAACCCTCTAAGACCAGCACAATCCTCTTAAACACAAGCAAGCAAAACGATGAAAAAAACACAGTCGCGTTGCCCAACAAAATGAAATGAAATAAAAGTCATGTCGGCTTGCAAAGGAGACACATAAGTTCACTTGGTAATGTCGGCTTGATATGTAGACATAACATCTATAAATAGGCAGCTAGAGTCACTGCAAAAGTGCAGAAGAGAATCTCATATATCTCTGAAGAAGCTTGGATGGGTACATGGTCTACAACCTTGCATATTTCGAAGGAATACACTCTCAGATGGATACAATAAGGATATTATCTCGTCACATCTGAAACCTCGCAAGAAATCTCAATCTTCTCCTTAGTACATGTTTCGGTGCATTACTAATGTAGTCAACTCCTTGGTGGAAAGAGATTATACAAATCTCAGTGCTATGATATTGTTATGCAACTAGCTAAAAAAATAGAAGAAAAGATAGATCAACTCCTTGAAAATCAACCTCTTCGAGGGGGCAACCTCCTTTACATTACACAAATGAATAATTCTTGGATGATACAAATGACAAAACCTCTTTTCTATATATAGGAGTCTAATGGGTCACAATATAATCAAAGTCGACATAACAATAATAATATAAGGGCACAACAACAACAATAGTGGGCTTCTATGGGCATAATAATGACAATATGGGGACAATAGGGGCACAACAATAACAATACGGGCTACAATGACAATAATAATGGGGGAATCAGTGGTATTATAGGAACCTAACATGCTCCTCTCCTTCAAAAAAGTGTTGTCCTCAACGCTTGAGTAGTTATGGATGCTTTTGTATAAAATTCTCACCCTCCCATGTGGAATCTTCAGTGGGTAAGTTCTTCCATTTTATGGGATACTATGAAATTAATCGATTTCGTAGTACCGAGTTCTTGTTTCTGTGACTGCTTCAGGTTCCAATATGATTTTTCCTTCCCTGTCAAGTTCTAGAAATATTGTTTGAACTGGGGGTTTGTCACCTATAACCTTCGTTAAGCATGAAATATGGAAAACTAGGTGCACTCGGGAAGCTACAGGAAGCTCCAATTTGTATGCCATATTACCAATCTTTTGCAACACCTTATATGGACCATAATACTTTGGTGATCATTTATTATCCTTCTTAGAGTGCTTGAGGGACATTTGTTTATATGGTTGTAGCCATAGGAATACCTAGTCACCTACATCAAAACTTATTTCACTGTGATGTTGATTTGCATGTTGTTTCATTCTATTCTGCGCCAAAGTGAGGTTATCCTTTAAGAGTTGGAGAACCTGTTGTTGATGCTCAATATGATATTCCACTACTTGAACCTTAGAATTTTCTCTTAAATATGATGTGATGGATGGTGGATGATATCCATAAAGTGCCATAAATGGGGTCATTTTTGCTGCAGTATGGAAGGAAATGTTATACCACCATTCAACGAGAGGTAACCATTTGACCCATTATGTCTGTTTATTAGATATAAAGCAATGAAGATATCCTTCCAAACATTTGTTTACTATCTCACTTTGCCCATCAGATTCAGGATGATAAGATGAGCTATGAGCTAATTGAGTACCAAGACAAGAAAATAATTATGTCCAAAAATTTCCAGTAAAAATGGGATCTCTGTCGCTTACAATAATCTTTGGGTTTCCATGTAGCTTTTGAATTGTTCCCATAGATGCAGTAGAAATTGTACTTGCTTTAAATGGATACGATAATGCACGAAAGTGTGCATACTTGGTAAGTCTGTCAACTAGCACCATGATGACACTCTTTCCTTCGGACTTGGGTATACTTGTGATAAAATCCATTGAAACCTCCTCCCAACATTGTCTTGGAATGGATAAAGGTTGTAATAGACCTGTGGTCTTAATTGTTTCAACTTTATTTTGTTGGCAAACCAAACATTCCGCCACAAACTTTTGAATATCTGATTTAAGGTCATCCCAAAAAAATCCTTCTTAACCCTATGATAAGTTTTTAAAAATCCTGAGTGCCCTCCTAAGGGAGAGGTGTGCAATTCCATAAGAATATTTTGTTTGGGTTGAGAATTCTTACATAGGTGTAAGCAATCTTTGTACCATAACGAATCATTTTTCCAGCTAAATGTATCAGATGTACTGGGATCTTGTTGTAACTTTTGAATGAGTGCCCACACTTCTTTTTCATTCTTCCATTCATCCCTTGCTTCATTTATCCAATCCGGTTGGATAATAGAAATGGCGCAAAGCAATGCTTCCACATCCTCATCCTTTCTTGAAAGTGCATCTACCACAACATTTCGCTTCCCATTATTGTAGATGATTTCAAAGTCATAACCCAACATCTTTGTGACCCATTTTTGCTGCTCTTCTGAAGATAATATTTGTTCTAAAAAGTATTTAAGACTATCATGATCGGTTGTTAGCTTGAAGTGTCTTCCCATTAGGTAGGGTCGCCATTTCTTAACTGCATGTAGTATTGCCAACATTTCCTTCTCATAAATAGCTTTGTGTAAATACTTTCCTTTAATTGGACAACTTTCAAAAGCAATGGGTCTTTCTTATTGCATTAAAACAACACCAATTCCATTTCCTGAGGCATCACATTCCACAATAAAGGTTTTTGTGAAGTCCAGCGTAGCTAAGACCAATGCTTGGCACATTGCCTCTTTAAGATGTTCAAAGGCTTTCGTTGCTTCTGGAGTCCATGAAAATGCATCTTTCTTCAATAATGTTGTTAGAGGGGCTGCTATTCTCCCATAATTCTTAACAAACTCACGATAATACCTTGTTAACCCGAAAAATCCTTGTATATGCTTTGTGGATGTGGGATTTTCCATTCCTTAATGGCTTTAATTTTGCTAGGGTCTACCTTAACACCTTCATCAGATACAATATGACCCAGATATTCCACCTCTTGTACTCCAAAGAAACATTTGGAGCTTTTTGCATATAATTGTTTCTCCTCCAATAGTTTGAGAACCCTGTCAACATGTTCAACATGATCCTTCCGAGATTTGTTGTAGATTAGTATATCATCAAAAAGTACTAACACAAATTTTCTAAGGGTGGGTTTGAAAATGGAATTCATCAAACCTTGAAATGTATAAGGTGCATTGGTAAAGCCAAAAGGCATGACCAAAAATTAATGATGACCCTCATGAGTTCTAAATGTTGTTTTCAGAATATCTTTAGTCTTCATTCTGATTTGATGATATCCTGAACGAAGATCCAACTTTGTGAAGTAAATTGATCCATGAAATTCATCCAATAATTCATCAATGACAGGAATGGGAAATTTATCTTTAATAGTGAGCTTGTTGAGCTCCCTATAATCTAGACACATGCGCCATGACCCATCCTTCTTGTGCGCCAATACTATTGGAGCATAGAAAGAACTTTGACTAGGTTGAATTATACCAACCTCTAGCATTTCTGCAACCATACATTCAATTTCACGCTTTTGGGCGTAGGGATATATGCAAGGCCTAATGTTTGGAGGAACACTTCCTGAAATCAATTGAATAGCATGATCATGATCAAAAATAGGTGGGAGGCCTTTGGGAGTCTTAAATACCTTGGAATGATTGTTCAAGACTTTTTGGAGATCTGGAGAAATAGATGCTTTCGATGTGGGAACCTCTAGCGAACATAATTCTGCAATTACGTCGCGTTTTTATTTCTTTAGAAGCTTTGTCATTCCGTTAGAAATGATTATCTTTCTCGGTTTCCCTGCGATACCCCTTAATTAAACTTCCTTTCCTTCCGAAGAAAATTTCATGAAAAGTTCTTGAAAATTATAAACTATTGTACCCAAGGATTGTAGCCATTGGACTCCTAGTACAACATCAATACCACCCATTGGAATGGAAAGCATTAGGTTATTAAATACATATTCTCCCATGGATAGCTTGATATTATGGTACTTTCCAGAGCAATTTATGGTTCCTCCACTTGCAACCATCACTTGACACTCTGGTGCTGGATATAGGAAATAATTCAATTCCTTGGCTATCTTACAATGAATAAAATTATGGGTACTGCCCGAATCAATCAACATAATTATCTTTTTCTCCTTGATATGTCCTTCTATCTTGATAGTTTGAGAAGTGGTAATTCTGACCAATGCATTACAAGATATGGTTGGATTCATTTCTTCTTTCTTTAGGATTTGTTCCTGGTGTATATACTCTTCTTTTGACGCTTCCTGTTCCTTTTCTTCTTCCTCTTCACAATCTATTTAATATAATTTATTCTCAGCACACTTATGACCTTTAGTGTATTTGCTATCACAACTATAACAAAGCCCTTTTGCATTTTTTTCTTCTAATTTTTGTGGTGTCAACCTTGTAGGTTATGGAAGGATAGGAGCAACAAAACTTCCATCTTTATAGTTGTGAGTGGTAGAATTCCTTGTTGACATAATTTTGCTTTCCATTTTTCTTGCCAATCTGAATGCCTTCTCCATTGAATTAGGTTCCCAAAGACGAACCTCATGTTGGATGTTATCCTTTAAAGTCCTTATGAACACATCAATCCTATGGTCCTCTGGAATATCTTTTACCCTTATATTCAATTTTTTGAAGTCCTCAATGTGCTCCGTCATTGAACCCTTTTGTTTGAGATTTATCAACTGGCTAAAAAAATGTTGCATTTTGTATCCTCATAATGTGCTATCATTTCTTCCGTAAAAATTGCCCAAGCAACAATTTGTTTACGAAAGCAAAGCCATCCAAAACATACAAACTGATTTGGTTCCAAATATAAAGTTGCAATGCATACTTTTGTGTGTTTTGCACATTATGGAGATCGAAATATTGTTCCATCTATAGTATCCATGTTACAGGATCCTTGCCATCAAACTTCCTCATATCGATCTTTGGAACGTGGTGGGTCTTTGTTCCAACGTTAAAGTCTATGAAATCATGATTAACATTTATTTTGTTCTCATCATGAGTTTCCTCTACTATCTTTTCGCCATTAAGAAGCCTTTCTTGTAGCAACTTTGTCAAACCATCCTTCAAACCTTCCATGTCTTTCTTCAAATCTTCAATGTTGTCATTCTTCAAATCATGATTAACATTTCTTTTGTTCTCATTATGAGTTTCCTCTACTACCTTTTTACCATTAGGAAGCCTTTCTTGTAGCAACTTTGTCAAATCTTCCTTCCAACCTTCCATGTCTTTATTCCAATATTCAATGTTGTCTTTCATACCATCCATCTTAGCTTCCATGCCTTTATTTAAACCATCCATCTTTGCTTCTGTTACTTTCTGTGAGAGGGAAATTTGTTGCACTTGGTCTCGTAATTTAGGTATATCACGTTGCATTTCTTCCTCTTCTTCATGAGTCATGCTAGAGCCTTCAGGTTGCTTACTAGGTGTTTCCATTTTTTTTCATTGGGGCATCAATTAATGACAATAATGCTTCATTATGCCCTTTGAATCTTCAAACTAATTTTTCAAACCAAACTTATGCAAAAAATTGAAAAAAACTACATACCTTTTTTCACTTTGTAGGAGTTCGATATTGAATCTGTTGTATCTCTGTAATTTTGGATCTCCAAGGTCTAAAATTGAATCTTGCAGTAGCCCTTTGAGTCCTCTTTCTAACCCTACAAGTCTGATCAAGATTGGATTCTCCAAGGAAGATTTATGCCCAATCTCCCATGATGACATGATTATAGACTAGTTCAGTAGAGTGAACTTGTGCAAAGTGCTACGTGTCACTGCTTTGACATTAGGACCTAAAATCGATATACAGAAAACTACAAGCTTTCCTCTTTCTATAACATCTTATGAATTTTCAATCCGATTCTTAGAAAAAACTTATGACTAGTTTCCCCAGGTTACCTGTTTGAGATATAATTCGGGATCCTGAAAAAAAAAACCCTAACTTCCTTAGATTGTATCTCTGAAAATATAGTGAGAAAATATTTGAAATTTGGTCTCGAGGTCCAGAGATATTTCGACTCAAATGGGTGTTTTTAGCTTCTAAAACGTCACAAAAAAATAGTGAAAATGCAACGATGATCTGTTTGGAGAAACAAAACCCTAGAATCCAAAGCTCTGATACCAAATGTTATGGAACCAGCTCATAAAATCGAAGAAAGGATAGATCAACGCATTGAAAATCAACCTCTTCGAGGGGGAAACATCCTTTACATTACACAAATGATCAATTATTGGATGATACAAATGACAAAACCTCCTTTCTATATATAAGAGTCTAATGGGTCACAATATAATCAAAGTCGACATAACAGTAATAATATAAGGGCGGAGAGTGAAATAACCAAAATAGGCAATTGTGAAACGATAATTATTGAAGGGAGCAGGATATTGTTCTAATCTAGGGTTTTGCTTTAGGGTTTGTGTAACTGGTTACCATGCTAGGATGAGGAGGAGGGAGTTTTGCTCCCTCCTATAGTCAAGTAGTTGCGAACAGAAGCAAGGGAGCTGGTTCCCATCGCTTCAAGAAACCAGGGGAGGTGGAAACATAAATACGAATGATGAAAGATCGAAAACCATTAGACCTCAAGAATAGGAAGATAACCACGAGGAACCTAGTAAGGAGAAGAGGATAGAGGGTAGCAGTCAAAAAGTTGCTCCCATGAAAAAATCAAGGGCATGTAAACCCAAGGCGACCACTATTCCTCGAGTCGCTTTAAGTGACCCAACGCTGCAAGTGCATAGAGAACACATGGTGGAACATGTTGTTATTTGTAAATTCATGGGGATCTGGCCGATGGAGAAGGCTTTGCAAGCATGGATAAGGAACCAATGGAAACCAAAGGGGAAAATTGACCTTCACCTTGAGTCCAAGGGTTTCTTCATGGCGGTGTTCACAAGCCTAGAAGACAAAGACAGAGTGTTCGAAGGAGGACCCTATTTTTACGCATCTGCAGGCCTTTACACGAGACCATGGGTAATGAACTTTGTCCTAGAACGAGAGACTTTCACCTTAGTACTGCTATGGATAAGACTCTACTCCCTTCGTTTAGATTATTGGCTGCCACAATATCTAAAGGCTATCAGTAACAAGCTAAGGAATTTTATAAAAATATCAGATACTACTCTAAGAGGAAAACACACTTCCTTTGCCCGGATATGTGTGGAAATGGACTTATTTGGGGCACTTCCGGATGTAATCATTTTGGAAGTGTATGATGAGGAATGGGTGCAAACAGTAGATTATGAACATGTCCCATTCAGGTGTCGTAAGTTCCATGAACATGGACACCTATACAGAGACTGCCCTTTGAAAAAACTAGAGAGCAACACAAAGGCTTTACTAAGATAGGGGGTAAAGGGAAAGGAGGCAAGAGGTACCAAAAGAAAAGTACTGAAGATGGACAATCGAACCACAATAGTTTCATGATCTTAGAAGAAGAAGTTGAAAATAATGGGACAAACCCGGAATCAGAGAATATTCACAATGAGAAGGAAGGGGATGCTAACATGGAGGAGATACCAGAAAACAACAAACAAACAGTTGATTTTCCAAATATGATGGAGCTTAGCAGGGATCACGATATGACTCCAATTGAGGCAGGAACAAAAGACCATGAATTGCAAGAGATTCTAGAGAGGGAGAATTTGGAACTAGAAATTTTTTTGGAGTAGGGAATCACCAAAGGGGTTGACTCCCTGCCAAAAATGGAGTTTGATAGGGTTCAATAGCTCTTCCTTTGGAGATCACAAACAAATTGCTTTGGAGTCATAGGAAACCATGACAGCCAGGAGAATAGGGGAGTGAAAACGATGGAGGATACACCGATGCTTTCTTCAAAGAACCTAGGTAGGAAAAGAGGAAGGAAGAAACAGAATGAGCTACTGTCTGAATGTGGAAAACTGATGATTAACTCATGTAAGATGAAGGATCTTACCGGTTACTCCTTTACAAACCTTTCTTAATGAAGCTTACAACCTGGAACATTAGGGGTCTAGGAAGTAAAAGGAAACAAAGAAATTTTAGTAGTCTAATAAAAGAGGAAAAATCAGATTTGATTTTTATTCAGGAAACAAAATGTTCGATGGACAAGATCAGAGAGATACCCAACAAATGGTTAATTAAGTATGAGTATCTAGAGGTAAAAGTAGATAACTTGGCGGGGGGGGGTTCTCACTCTATGGGATCCTCAAAAACTTGGAATCCTTGATGCTGAAGCTTCTAGGAATTATCTATCGATGGTGATTCAACCTTTGGGGGATAATGTGATCTACATGATCACTAATGTTTATGGCCCTCAAAAACTAGACGACAAACTAAAGCTTCTCACATCCCTTGAGAAACTGAGGGAGAGACATCCTAATATGCCTTGGATTCTAGCAAGGGATTTCAATATGATCATATCTCTTACATAAAAAAAAAGGAGGTATAAGGAAACTAGGCAGGGACTCCATTGCCTTCTAGAAATTCATGAATAACATGGGGCTAGTGGACATAGAAACAACAAATGACATTTTTACTTGGAATAATAAGAGAGGAGGAGTTTCTCAAGTTGCCTCTAAATTGGATAGATTTATAATCTCAGAGGAACTCCTTATCGAAGGCCTTGATATGTCAGCTTTAATCCTTCCCTTCAGAGGCTCGGACCACTGGCCGGTCCATATGGAAGTTACTTTTATGGGTACACCAAAGAACATAACCTTTAGGTTTGAAAATATCTGGCTCTCTCACCCTAACTTCACCAGCAATATTGACAAATGGTGGAAGGAAGATAGGCCCGTTCAAGGCACTAAAATGTTCATACTGTAGCAGAGGTTCAAGCACATAAAATCTAAGCTTAAAGATGGGAATAAACAAGAGTTTGGAAATATTTTTAAAGCCAAAAAAGAAGTTGAGAAGAAAATCTAGGAGATTAATTAGATCAACATCCTAGAGGGTTTTACCTAGGAAAGGAAAATTCAGGCTAATTCTATGCAGAACAAATGGGAGGATTGGTGCTTGCAAGAGGAGATTTTATGGAGACAAAAATCGAGCGTGTAGTGAATTAGAGAAGGAGAAAGAAACACAAAGGTTTTTCATAGATCAACTTTGGATCACATATCTCAGAACATAATTTCCAAACTCAAAGATTCTCAAGGGAAAGATCTTGTCTCACACATAGAAATAGAATATGTCCTAGTTCATCACTTCCGTAGCATAGCAAAGGAGCCTCTATTTGAGAAATTTTGGTTCATTAACAAATTCACAAAGTTCATTCCTAAACTTGTAACCAGGGAAGACAACCACAATCTTAATAGGCCAGTGTCTGAAGAGGAGGTTAGTGAGGTCATCAATTGGATGCAAAACGGGAAATCTCCTCGCCCTGATGGTTTCAATGTGGATTTATTCAAAGCTTGTTGGAAAATAGTCAAACAAGATATCCTTGAGGTTGTGGAAGACTAGAAGATCCAAAACTATTTTGAAAGCTCTTAATGCCTCTTTCGTAGCTTTGATTCCAAAGCAGGAAAAAGCTATGACACCGGATAGATTCAGACCCATAGCTTTATGTAATGTGGTGTACACAATTATCTCCAAAGGGATTGCTAACAGACTAAAGCCTCTCCTTCCTGCTCTCATTTCAGAGGAGCAAACAGGTTTTGTGGAAGGAAGACAGATTCTCAACAACATCATACAAGCACATGAGGTGGTACACTCTCTTAAGAGTAAGAAGCAAGCTGGTATGATAATGCAACTGGACCTAGCGAAAGATTATGATAAGATAAGTTGGGTGTACATCAAGGAGGTGGTAAGAGCTTATGGATTCGACCATAACTGGATAAGATGGGTTATGGCCCTTGTATCCTTGGTTAGCTTCTTAATTATGTATAATGGATCTCCCTCTAGAACCTTTATACCTTCTATGGGTCTCAAACAAGTGGATCCACTCTCCCCCTTCCTATTTGTTCTCATGATGGAAGGACTAGGTAGAGCGATCAAAATAGCAAATGGTGAAGGAAGAATCTAGGGTCTAAAACTTACATTGGATGGGGATGCCCCTACTCATCAACAATTTGTGGATGATACAATGCTACAGGGCATTCCTACGGTCAAAGAAGCCAGAGCTTTCAAACAAATCCTGAACGACTTTGCTTTGGTGGCTAGTACAGAGATAAGCCTTGACAAATCAAAGTTTTTTTTTTCAATACTGACATTGCTATTCAGAGGAACCTTACCAAAATTCTAGGGTTTTAAAGGGCTCATTTACCTTCCAAGTACCTTGGAATGCCTCTTATTGACAAACCTCTGAGTAAGGGAGTGTGGGAACTGGTCACCAATAAAGTTCAGGATAAAGTCAAGAAATGGACCTATAGATCTTTGAACTTTGCAGGGCGTCTTGTGCTTACAACGGATGTTCTACAGGCTATACCCATTTTCATGTTTTCAACCCTCCCTGTTCCCAAAGGTGTTATACAACAAATCAGGAGTATTCAATGAGATTTTCTTTGGGGTAAAGGGGAAGAGAAAAAGAAATGGGCATTGGTAGCTTGGGATGAGCTCTGCAAACCTAAGGCCCATGGAGGTTTGGGGCTTCATGACGCTAAAATCCTTAACAGAGTTTCGGGAGCAAAACTTTGGTGGAGATGGCTAAAGGAATTGGCAACCCCTTGGGAAAAGCTTTGGAAGCATAAATATGCAAAGAATTGGTAGGAGAGGGATCATATCAGAATGTTAGGGCACATTAAGGGCTCCCACATTTGGAACCTTAGTTTCTGGGAGATCAGAGCTGGGAACCTTGAAAGGTTTTGGGAGGATAACTGGTAGCAAGAACCAAATTTGTTTATAGAAGAACTAACCGCTCTCAAAAATGACATTGATAACAAAGGTCTACTCATGTTAAGTGACTTCTGGGATTAGGTAAGGGATAATGGAAAAAGGTGAATGTGGAAGAATCTTGGTTACAGTGAAGAGAGTCCTTTGAAAGCACGAGCAAATTCCCTAGCTCTAGACTTGGAAAAGAGGAAGATTTTAGTGTCTTCCTCGTCGGACCAACTGAAATGGGGTCGAAACACCGAAGGCACCTTTAACCTCAAAGAAGCTAAACACATGGCCCTAGGTTTTGATTATTCAAACCCTGACTAGGTTTGTAATAACCTTTAGAGGAACCCACAAAGGATGAAAGTTAAGTTATTTATGTGGTTAGTTCACCAAAAGAAGATTCTCACTTGGGAGAATCTTCTGAAAATAGGTTTTTTTGGCCCATCCAAAAGCCATCTATGTGGATTACAGGAAGAAATGATGGAGCATTTACTAAACCACTTCCCCTTTACCTCTACCTTGTGTGATTGGGCAGCTTCAGTCTTCAGGCAAACTGACAGAGACAAACTCAGCATCACCAACACATTGAAGAACTGGAGGAAAGACTTGTCAGATAACGAAATCATTATCAAGGCTTGGAATCTGGTTCTAGGCTTTATTATCTGGGATGTTTAGAAAGAATGCAATGGCAGGATTTTCAAGAACAAAATTGGCTCGACCTAGAATATCATTGGCCAAATTCTACGAAAAATCAAAGAGACAATTGGAGCCCTTATGTGGAAAATTCTTGAGGACCCCCCTTTGGTCTAGGAGCCTCGTATTATTAGGCAGTTGGGTCTCCATTCTTTGGGTCCCCTTGGCATTGTTAAGGGTGTGCAAAACAACTGCTGGTAAAGATATCTGGCAGCCTCCTCCTCATGGTTTTTTGAAAATAAATATAGATGGGGCCTCTAAGGGCAACCCAGGGATGGTTGGATTTGGAGGTGTCAAAAGAGATGAGTAGGGGAGAATAAAGGATATCTTCCACAGTCATTTGGGGACTGCCACTAATAACATGGAGGAGCTCATGGCTTTAGAACAGATACTGGAAATCCTGATTGAGTTAAATTTACACATCGCCATCATAGAAGTTGACTTCGAATTGGTCATTAATGCACCTAAGAAAATGTGCAATGGAACGACACCTAGAAAGGTGTCGAAACATTGGAAGCTCTCGCAGGTCTTTCAGCACATTCACTCCCACTTGTGAACACTGAGAACAATCAATTTTGTCCATGTGCGTAGAAAAGCTAATATGTTAGCTAATCGTCTGGTGAATGAAGATGTGATATGCAAGGAGAGTTATATCGGCTATGACTGGGAGTCTATACCCTTTGGTAAACTATGGGAAGATTGTCATAGACAGGCGACCAAAGATATAGAGTGCTTCCATATCATGAATAATGAGAAGGAGGAAGACTAGCAGGATTGGGAAGGAGAAGATGTCCTGAGCCTCATTGAAGTGCCGGAGAAAATCCTAATAGTAGATCCCACAGTCAATGCTTACGCCATAGCATAAACAACGTGCTTGGAGGGAATGGAGGATGGGATAAACAGTGTGATTTTTGATGGGCCGCAGACCATAGACTCTATTGGCCTTCGATATTGAAAGGATATCAGTCTCCAATTTGATCGCAGGTTAAGGGGGTGGAGCGGACATGATATCTTTTTATACCAAGTTTTTAATCTATATCAGGTCCGTCAAAGCGAGTAAATACCATGTAAGTTTCTGATGCGATGACTTGTGGGTTGTCTGATCAAATGGGTTTTGATCAACGGTGCAGAATCACCGTGCACCTCAGTGGATCAGAGTGTTTATCTACTGTCCGATTGAAGGAAAGATAGATGGTGGTTCTCGACAGATTGGAGAAATTTTCAACCGTCCATTCCCATAGTCAATGCTTACGCCATAGAATAAACAACGTGCTCGGTGGTAGTGGAGGTTGGGTTAAACAATGTGCTTTTTGATGGGCCACAAACCATTGACTTTGTTGGCCTTCGATATCGAATGGATATCGAGCTTCTTTTTGATCGAAAGTCAAGGGGTTGAGCGGACCAAATATCTTTGTAGACCATGGTTTTATTCTATATCGGGTTCGAAAAAGTGGGTAATTTCTGAGTAAGTTTCTGCAGCGATGATTTGTGGACCGTCTGATCAAATGGGTTTTGATCAACGGTGCAAAATCACCATGCAACTCGGGTGATCAGAGTGCTTATCTACTGTTCGATTGAAGGAAAGATAGATGGTGGATCTCGGTAGATTAGAGAATTGTCAACCATCCAATGGAAAGTTTGATCGATGGTGGGGTTTGAAGGTTAAGTTTTGGGGAGTTTGAGCGGTAAGATTTGAAGGAGAATAATTGCAGAGAGTTCGGAAACTTGTTCTTTTAGGTTTTGCCCAAGGGGCTTTGGTGGGTATGATTGTAAGGTTATGGGTTCGATTGTCCCATATGTATGTGTGTTCTTACATCAGTCTGTATTTTGTTGTTCTTTACACTTGTAAAGACGTGTACCATATGTAATCTTTGTTCGGTTAATGGAAGGATCCACTCTTACTTGACCAAAAAAATAATAATATAAGGGCACAAAAATAACAATAGTAGGCTTCTATGGGGCATAATAATAACAATATGGGACAATAGGGGCAAAACAATAACAATAAGGGCTATAATGACAATAGTAATGGGGGAATCACTAGTATTATGGGGACCTAACAGATAAATGTAGTCACAAGTGTCTACACCCTCGACAAGAAGGACCTATATCAAACTCTATCTTGAACTACATATATCATAGACATAGTCACTATCTTGATGATCATTGTCTCACAATCTCGGTGTATTTGAAATGAAGAGGATATTTATGGTCTCTGTAATGATGTAACAACAGTGAAGCTCATAATTATGATGAGTCTCTCAATGGAAGCTCAATAGTATTCTCAGTGATGTTGCAGTAGTAATGAATGTCTCTGTGGTACAACGACGATGATGATCTCAATAGTATGAAGAAAAGGATCAGTGTCTTGGTCTTGGAGTGACTCAATTATTCAAGGGTCATGGTCTTGGTGTTCTTCAATTATAATCTCTATAAGAAGAATTTTGTGTAGGTTTTTGTTAGGCCCCTATACTACTAGGGTAACCTCTTATTGTTATTAGTAAAACCCCCTTATTATATTGATGTACCCATGTAGTGCCCATATTGTTACTATTGTGCCCCATAGAAGCCCACTATTGTTATTATTGTGCCCTAACATTATTATTGTTATGTCGGCTTTGATTATATTATGACCCCTTAGACTCTAATATAAAAGAGGTCTTTCATTTGGATCATCCAAGAATTGTTCATTTGTGTAATGTAAAGGAGGTTGCCCCCTTGAAGAGGTTGAATTCTAAGGTGTTCAACTATATTTTCTATCTTTTTGTGAGTTGGTTTCATAACATTTGGCATCAGAGCTTTAGATTTTAGGGTTTCGCTGCTCCAAATAGATCATCATGGTATTTTCACTATAACTTTTTTTTGCGATGTTTCACAAGTGAAAAAAAAAAAAAAACCAATTTGAGATGAAATCACATTGAACCTTGAGTCCGAATTTCAGATCTTTTCGTGCTATATTTGCGGAGATACGATCTGAGGAAGTTGGTCTTTTTACAAACTCCTGAATTACATTCCAAACAGGTGACCTGGGGAAAATCATCATAACTTTCTCTCTCAGCATTAGATTGAAATTTCGTAAGAAGGTACAGAAAGAGGACGGATTGTAGTTTCTTGTATATATTTTTCAGAGCCAAAGGTTGAAACAGTGACACGTGGCACGTCATACAAGTTCACTCTATTGAACTAGTTTATAATCAGGTTACTATGGGAGATTTGGCATAACTCATTCTTGGAGAATCCAATTTGGATCAGACTGGTGGCATTGGAAAGAGGACGCATAGGGCTACTACAGGTCACAATTTCAGATCTGGAAGAACTGAAATTACAGTGTTATAGTCATTTCAAGATCGAGCTCCTAAAATCAAGAAAAGGCAATATGAGGAAGTTTGATGGCAAGGATCTAATAAATTGGATACTTCAGATGGAGCATTATTTTGATCTACATGGTGTACCATTGTTACAAAAGGTATGTATCGCATCTTCATATTTAGAACCCAATCAATTCTTATGGTATAAAGGGCTTTGTTCTCGTAAACAACTTGTTACGTGGTCAATTTTCACGGAGGAAATGATAGCACATTATGAGGATACAAAGAGCAACACCTTCTTTAGAGAAACATCACAACAATTGGAAAGAGTAAAAAGGCTTTGTTACATAGTGGAAAGTAAAATTATGGCAACAAGGAAGTCTACCTCTCACAACTATAAATATGGAAGTGTTGTTTCTTCTAGCCTTCCACAACCTACAAGGGTTACACCACAACAATTGGAAGAAAAAGGAGAAAAAGGGCTTTGTTACAATTGTGATTACAAATGCACTAAAGGTCATAAGTGTGCTGAGAAGAAGTTATTTTACATAAAATATGAAGAGGAGGAAGAAAAGGATCGAGAAACATCAAAAGAAGAGGATATACGCCAGAACCCAACCCCAGAGAAAGAAGAAATGAATCAGACCATATCTTGTAAAGCATTGGAAAGAATTACCACTCCTCAAACTCTCAAGATAGAAGGACATATCAAGAAGAAAAAGGTGCAAGAAGTGAAAGATCACATCGAGAAAAAAGAAATGAATCCAACCATATCTTGTAATTCATTGGTCGAAATTACCACTCCTCAAACTATCAAGATAGAAGGACATATCAAGAAGAAAAATGTTCAAGAAGTGAAAGATCACATCGAGCATCAAGAAATGAATCCGACCATATCTTGTAAAGGATTCGAAGAAATTACCACTCCTCAAACTCTAAAGATAGAAGGACATATCAAGAAGAAAAAGGTTCAAGCAGTGAAAGATCACATCGAGCATCAACAACAAGTTCTCCAACTTTTAAAGGATAACACCACTCTGGTGCAAAATCGAATGAAACAACATGTAGATCAACATTGTAGTGAAAAATGTTTTGATGTAGGTGATTGGGTATTTTTACTGCTACATCTCAAGCAAGCTATTTATGAGAAGGAAATGTTGGCAATACTAAATGCACTTAAAAAATGGCGACCTTACCGAATGGGAAGACTGTTCAAGGATGAGGATGTGGAAGCATTGTTTTGTGTTATTTCTATTATACAACCGGATTGGATAAACGAAGCAAGAGATGAATCGAAGAAGGATGAAGAAGTATGGCCACTTATTCAAAAGTTTCAAAAGATCTGAATTCAAACAATATTTCCAGAAACTAAAGAGGAAGGAAAAATTATATTGGAACCTGGAGCAGTCACAGAAACAAGAACCCGACAGCTACGAAATTAATCAATTTCAGAGTATCTCATCAAGTGGAAGAAATTACCCACTGAAGATTCCACATAGGATGACAAGAAGTTTATACAGAAGGATCAAGAACTACTCAACAATTGTTCATTTATGTAATGTAAAGGAGGTTGCCCCCTTGAAGAGGCTGAATTCTAAGGCGTTGATCTATCTTTTCTATCTTTTCTTGAGTTGGGTTCATAACATCATTCTTATTGCAACAAGAGAATAAACCAATAAATGTGAAATCTGTGACCTACATATACAATGCATGGTAAATTGTAAGTTCCATATGAGCCACATGTTGACAATTAAATGCATGAAGATTTCCTTGTATTTTTGAGAAATTAAAATGGTAATTAAAATGCCTATGCATCATGTCCTATTTTGAACCTAATTTAGATCTCATCTTGAGAAGATAATTTATTATTTCCAAATATTTCTATAAAATATCTAGTATTAGTAATCCAAGTCTGTAACCATGGGGTATCCACCTCCCACCATATTTCTTCTTATCGACTGAATGAATGGACCAAACTATGCATTCAACTAACATTTATTATTTCTTTTGACACCTCATTAACATGGTTTCACTCCTTAAATCGAAGGGATTCAATGAGTTCTCATTGCTTCTATTATGGAAAAATGTAAGTGTTTATTTTTTATGGGGATGTACTCAATTGATCAACATTCATTGGTGCTCAACTCAAATTTTCCAAATTTCCAATTATATAGTGCATTGTTGGATTTACAACCTCTACATAGTGTTGGACCTTATAATGTATTTCCATTTACTTCTAGTTTGATGTTATCTTCATTTTTTCTTCATGAATTTGCATAAATTATTTACGTCTATTTCTCCATCCCAAGACTCAACCCACTGCAGGCCATCTCTAGGGTCCAAAGGGATTAGTTTTTTATTACTTTCACGTTTTAGTTTAATAATACCTCTTTCTAAAGAGATATCATCCTTCATATTCCTTCCCCATGGACACTTGACTAATATTTTATAGGACGGTATTCTTTTCATTAAGTTTATTTCTTCATATTCAACTTGAGCCAAGGTACCCATTATTACCATCATTAAACATCATAAAGTGCCAATCATTTTAACAAATCATTAATTCAATAACCTAAAATAATTTGTTGTCTAATACAATTATGGTCTTCCCAATTTTATCCAGGTCCCCCTTGGGAGAATGTTGACTTAGGAGCCAATCAAAAAACAAGTTAATTTACCATATGTACATTAAAATATAGCTTGACTTGTGAATAATAGTTATCCTACATTTTATTTTGTGAATTTTTTCGAAGGTTCCTATAATTAATTTACTCTTCTTTGTAATTTCAAATGTTCAATAGTTCAACCAATTGAATATTTGGTTACTTTTCTTTCAATAATTGTAAGAGCTATTTAATTACACTATTTTTGTATTATTTTATTTTAAATAACTCTAATTTATCATGCACTAATCATTGTTCTTGGTATAGATCTTGTTATATATTTTTGTTATTTGACGGTTGGATTGGACTTTCCCCTTGCATATAAATTTGTTTCCCAACTTGTGATCTAGTCACAACAAGAAAATTTTTATTATTCAATGCTTCTTTATTTGGATTTGTGTGTAATATGTTTACATTTCGTTTATGCCTTATTTTTTCCAATATGGTGAGATAATATTCTAGAGAATGATTAGAAACCATTTATACATTCCTATATTTTAAGTTAGCATATTATTCAAATAAAAAGTTAAGAGTGAGATGGTCTTATTTCCAATATATTTTCCCCTTTCCATGACCTCTTCCACCTTTAATGAATTTTCCTCCTCTTCTTCCTCTTCGTTGGTAATCTCCATGCCCTTGGTATCCATTGTTTCACTTAACATTTCACTTGGTTTCCTGCATATGATAAACTATGTGGTAGCTTGGTTCATTATGACCCTTCATGTGACATTATTGTGACAAAGAAATTGACTCTTCATGTATTTCACACTTGTAACCACCCTCCTCCCACATCTACCTACATAACCGGCCAACCAGGGTAACACATGCGAGGAAAGGATTCTATGACCAGATTCAACCTCATATGTGAACTTAAGGAAATGGAATCAATGAAAACACAATCGCGAGAGAACTGCTTGACCATTATGATCATGGAGTAATTATTATAATTAGTGGCTTCGATCCTAAAAAGTAAAAAAGTGATAAAAGACACGTCATTTCATAACTAGTATTGAACTTGAAATGACAAAAGTCTGGTGATCTTTTCATGTTTATACGGTCAGAAAAGAGCTTAAAGAAGACTCATCCTAGAGGAACGAGTGGTATAAAGGGTAGAAACTAGTTCTGGCAATGGTGGAACTACTCAAAACATGTAATGGTTAAGAGGCTGGCTAATAAAACCACTCATATATGCGGTTCCTCAGGAAGGATAAACAATAAAGTGGAAGCATATGATCAACCAAGGAGATGGTGGTGATGGAATGAAAACAACCAAGGCTCATCTAGCAGAATTTAGTGGATAAAAACGACAATCGCGAGATGTAAAATGGGTATGGGTTCATTTTTACACAAGCTTGAACCATGGAGAACTCTGCTTGGATTCGGTTTCATGTTTTAACAAGCTTGAAATGAGAAACTATTCTTGTTATAAGTTCGCATGCCCCTGACATAATGACTAAAATGAGGTACATGCCCCCCAAGCTTCATTACATTCAACAAGGTGGATGGAATGAAGGTTCACTTTCGAAATCTTGAAAAGACTTGACTTGGAAAGGGAGTTGTTTCATTTTTTAATGAGGTTGACACAGGAAAATAACTATCCTCAAAACCCTTATTTCATTTTTTAAATGAGCTTGACACAAGACAAGGAACTATGCTCTAAAACCCTTGATTCATTTTCTAACAAGCTTGACACAAGACAAGGAACTATGCTTATGACTCCTTGTTTCATTTTTTAATGAGCTTGACACAAGACAAGGAAATATGCTCCATGATCCTTATTTCATTTTTTAATGAGGTTGATACAGGAAAATACTATCCTTGAGACATCCAGTTTCATTTTTTAACGAGGTTTAGACAGGAACAAACTATCCTCGTGATTGGTCAGGAATCAGAAAATGACTGTGCCGCCTAATATGTAATTTCAAAGGGACTCATAGGCATCATGCCATGAAATGAATCCATCTCAGAATTGGAAGGTACGATTCGAGGATTGTCAAAAGTAACAGTATTCGTTGAAATCATATGAATAGTTGCAATAGAAGGTGATGCGTTAGGAGGAGGGAAGGAAAAAGTTCCTAGTAAACCATAATCTTTAATAAATCCTACACCAACATCCTTGTAAGGGATAGTTGTTTTACCTATGTGTTGAATGCTATCTGTAGAGGCCGGGTCAAATGAGAAATAACTTAGTTGATCTATCATAATGATCTTCCCGTTATGAGGAAACTCGATAAGCGAAAAGACGGATGAAACAATAGCAGTCATAGCATAATACCAACTACGACCTAGGAGAAGGTTGTAATATAGAGGGGCATCAACCACTTCCACATCTAGATTTACATTTTTACCTTCAACCCCTATAGGTATATCTTCTAAAATACCAAAAGGATGGAACCCTCAGCGATCAAAAGCCTTTAGAATTGTTGGAGATTGATTGAGTGTGGGAGAACAAAGTGATTTCCAACCTTGGATCAACCTAATACACATAGAATCCCCTTCATCAATGACAGTCTGAAAGCAATGTCTGTTTTTGACTAACACTAGAGTTTGGAAAGCCATTTGATGAGGTACGCAAGGTGTACTATTCTCTAAATCAAAGATTATTAGGTTCAAAAACTGAATATCAATAGCTCCTATAGAAAACAATAGTAATTTACGCTGTGCTGGGCATGATTGCAGCACTTCCGAAGCCAACACTGTTGAAGGGGAAATGTCTGGGTCTTCAACAATGTTATAATTTTGAGCAAGTCTCGCATGTGGATTGAAAGCTGATTTCCGAAATATACCTTTAGTAGGCGAATTGATTACTAAGTTAGGGTTGGGTTTCTCGATCTGTAGTGGATCAGAACCAGGAGGAGTTGTAGTTGATGGGTTTGAATTAGAAGATTCTTCTTCTTTACCATCAACAGGATTTTTACTACCATAATCTTGTGATCGCGTCGCAATCCTGACATGAGACATCATCATAATGGGTTCTTTTGAGGTATTCGAGGAAGAAGAAACCACTTTACTATCTTGAGTAGGAGAAGGATCCTTCAAGGCAACAGACATTTGAGAACCTTTAACGAATTTTGAAAACTCTGCTCGATATGGGCATTCTTTGGTAAAATTATTCTCATCGCAAATGAAACAAGGATAGCGAGGTTTTCTTTTCTCGTCAATAGATTCATTTTTTATTTGTTTTATATTTTGAATTTTGATTTTTTTTGTTCTTCCCCTTCTCTTTACTACCGGATTTTGTCATAGATGAATCTACAACATGGACGTCGGTAGAAATGTCAGTGGAAGAATCTCCTTTTGGGGAATCAGGTAAAGTTATTGTAGGAGAAGAATTCTTCGAATATTTATTCTTGCTTTCATTACTAACTGAACCAATCATACCATTAGTAGCATGAGACCCTCAAGGAGCTATAGTTTTTGGAAGATCAGGGATTTTTTCATGTAAAGTACCTGACTGCGTATAAATGAGGTCAAGGTATTGAGCCTGAGCAATGACTTTCTCTTCAGTGACAAATCCCGCCTTAGCTACATCTTCAGTGATTTTAGGTAACAATGATTTAACGAACCATTCTGCTAAAATTTGATCCGGAATGAAAGCTTTCACGAAACGCCTTCTACGTCGCCATTCATGAATATGATCAGAAATATATGCGGACATGGATTGTTTTAGTGAAGTTAACAGTTATGTGCCATTGTCGTATCTGACAGGAAACTGAAAATGAGTTAGGAAAGAAGTGGATAACTGATTGAAATTATAAAAAGAGCCTCGTGGTAACTCAATGTACCATTTGGCGGCAAGACCAATGAGAGTTCTTTGAAAAAGATGCAATCGAATTGAATCATCAATGATTGAATTAGATGCACACCAGAGGTGATAAGTCATAACATGATTTGACGGATCTTCACCTGACTTACCCTCAAATTTCAAGATATCACTGGGTAACTTATTAGGCATTGGCGGCTAGTACAAAATATAGTAAATCAGATCATTCATAAGGAGTGAAAAATCAGGTAAACCCAAAGTTGCAATAAATGGTAACTGACAGTTAGGTTCACAAAAACCTTGTGTAATGAGACCAGCTCCAGGAGGAGGATATCTAGGATAACCTGGAATCAGATTTGCATTAGGAATGTTAGAACCTCCTGGGAAACTAGGATTAACCAAACCAAAGTGTGGTTTTTGAGGCTATTGATAAGTATAGCCAGGGTACTGTTGATACTGATAAACTGGGTTTTGTACAGTAGGACCAGATTGATACTATCCTTGGTATGGATGACTCGTGTCAATTGTACTTAGACCAGCTTGTCCTCAGGCATCTAGGCCAAAATCTAAATTGTAGGTCTTGACTGGGGCATAGAAACTTGAGGAGTTTGCACTGATGTAGGGATAGTAGAAATCAAGGCTACAGATACTCCAGAAACAGGTGTGGTAGGTTTAACAGAAAATGCAATTGTTGCAGCAGGAGTTCGAGGTAGAGTCTGAAGTGAGCTAGGCCCAGGCTACTAACTAAAATAGGTGTAGAGGTTTGAACCGTAGGTTGGACAGGTTACTCGATTGAACCAAAAACTAATGGTTGTCCAGCTTGAATAGGTAACTACACATTAGGTTGCAAATTCTGTTGAGTTTGAGACAAATCCCACACCATATTCATTCCCGGACCCATAAAAGGTTGTACATATGGAGGACCATAACCTGGTTGAATGTAGGGCTGATAATTACGAGGCACATTTCCAGCTCCTTGTAAAAATTGTTGACAAGAAGGCGGTTGGAAACCTTGAATTGGGTACTGACCTTGAGGTTGATAACCCTAAGGCACGTACTGAATCTGGGCTTGATAAGCATCTTGAGGAATATACTGAGTCTGGGGTTGACCTTGGGTTATGTACTATCCTGAAGATTGAAAACCTTGAGGTAGCCCTCCTAGCAGAAACTGACTATATTGGGGTTGCCCCCCAGGTTGTAACTGACTAACTTGCCCCCTAGGTGGTAATTGACTACCTTTCCCCTCAGGCAATAACTAACTACCTTGTCCCCCAGGTGGTAATTGACTACCTTTCTCCCTAGGCGATAACTGACTACCTTGAGGTTGAGGATTTGGAATACTACCAGACATCATAAAAATCACCTCTGCGTTCAACATTTTAGTTCCATTATTACCATGTGATAACTGATGTTTAGTCAGTTGAGGAGTTTCCCTTGAAAAAATACCAGAAAGTGACTGGTACCCCAAAGGAACAGTAGGACCACCATATAAAAATGTTTCCAGTGATTGGGAAAATGTAGATGACTATCTTGACATGATTGATCAAGGATAATAATCTCTAGGTGTAGGATGAAAATAATCACACGCAAACAAAGAAAATTTCAATAAAAGCACCTAAAGTCTCTAAAGAAACAAACAACTGAATCACACACCTAAAAAATCTAAGAGTTCAAACCACAAACAAACAGTAACTTCCCGCATTAAAAACACTAGTTGGTGATGAAATCCAATGTCCTAGAATTTTTATATAGAAAGGGTAGTTGGAACAGTTACCCTGACAATCTGCTTAATGAAACAGACTAGCACAAGTTTCTTCACAAAACCATCTTAAGTGAAGAGAACCCCCCAAAGATTCCAAGTGAGTCTAGTCGACGTCTGCTCTAGTTACAGTGAGACTCGTCCTTCACCGTCACCTTAGGAAATAATCTTAAATTTATGGACACTAAGGTTACAACAACAACAAATACAACTAGGAGAATAGTCTACGATCCGATCTACATGCAAGGGAAGAGTAACAAATATGAATCCCCTTGAGGGCTCCTTAAAATGATCAATCTGATGTTTACTAACAAGTGACCCCAGGCTCCTCGACAATGGTTAATCCGAGGTTTACTATTTATAATATGTGGACATCTTCTATCTTTCCCAATGAAACAAACTTGATTATCTCAAAGGTTCAGACGTGATCTCGTGATTGGCTCCTTTAAGAGAAGCCTCCCAGAATGTATCAATTACAATTGGATTTATTTCCTATCGCAAGATATAGCTACTTGTTTGTTTTAGCTATCTTGGAGAGTTAATTACTCCCTACTCCAAGATACTAGCCTAAGCTATATTGGTGATAAGAACCCTAGAAATAAAAAAGATTACTAGATCAATTTTAATTAAGCGTTGTTTTTATGGGTTGTTCTTTAAGTCAATAGGTATGAAAATGAAACTTTGATGGAGTGAAGACTCAACTCCAAGAACACAGAAAAATGCACCTAAAATGATAAACAATTTGTTTTTCTTTCAATGAATTTCTAGCTAAAAGAAAGAGTTCGAAAATGCAATTCTTAAAGAAACTAGTCTTTCTTTCAACATGGAAATGAAAAGAAAATCATTTTGTCCTTTTCAATAAGAACTCAAAACAAGAATACTAATTATGCTCACAATAAATCCCTTTTCTTTTTCAAAACTCGAAACTACAAAAAACAATTTCTTCAAAAGAGATCTACAAGTTCTAGAAAACACTCAAAACTACAAAACTAATCTTGAGATCTGAAAACTTCTAAAGCCTAACTGTATAAAAGCTGCAATTCTTTTTGAGGACATCTTACTTAGTTTTTCAGTAAACTGAGGATTCATTTGTTCAGAATAAAAAATCAATCAAAAAACATCTAGATATGTTTTCTTTTATAAAAATGAAATTCAAAACTTATAACCAAGTTTGTTTACAGATTTGCAAACAGAAAACTAAATCTATTTCTCACAAATGACAGATTTCACAAACCAGTCAAACTCATCAAGAAGACAAAAAGACACCAGGGTAATCTAAAGTTTTTCAAGATTCTGATCTTTGAGTCACTACAGAGACCAAGTGAAAACCACTCCAGGGATGCAAAACTTCTAGAAAATCATCTAAAACAAAAATACCAATGGAACTCACTCACAAGAGATTTTTTACAGAACACATGCAGATCTAGGTAGACAGTAAAATCCATAAATAAAACCTAAACTTAACTAGAAGAAAACATTTCGTTTTTTCAAAAAATTTACAGGGTCCACATTCTTCCAGAAGAACTAGATGCTATACCACTTTGTGTACTAAAGGAAAAGTGTGGAGATGCCCGCACTGTCTGTAAAGAGAAAGTGCGGTCACCTAAAACTTTGAAAAAAACAAAAAATAATCTAGATCCAAAAAAATACCCAATCCAACACACATCAAGAAAAAATAAGAAACGAGAGCAAGTTTCTCAAGTCAAAGACAAAGGAAAACCAAAAACCAAATTCAGTTCTGTCATGTGGAAAGAGTTAATCTTGAGGACAAAACCAACCTCCCTAGAAGCCTAATACTTTCTAGTGACAAACAAGACAATTAAGAGCAATCCTTCTCCAAACATGCATTTACCATACAAGAAATCAAGTGTTTTAGATCCTACCTATAGTCCAACATTGTTGTAGTAGTCTAGCCTCATCGATCCAGATGAGCTCCTCCTTCACTTCGAAACCTGCATTCACTAGCAATCACACGATTAAATAACACTTGAATATCTCATAAAATAAAACATATTCAACATACAGACCAAGGAGTATATGAAACAACTCATTAATAACAATTTTTTTAGAAGAATGGACTTATTTGTATTAAAAGGAAACAAAAGAAACCATTACAACCTAAGCCTTGGTGTTGTGCAAGTTCCTCCCAGGGTCCAGCAAGAGTTTTCCTTTACTTTGATAAGCTCACCCACTTCCAAATGAAACAAGAAAGGATGGGAATCTCTCCTCACAAGCTTCTACAAGGAGGTCCTAATTCCAGCAGCATCTACCCTTTGGAATGTTCAGCTTTCAACCTCCCCTCCTCTGGCCCAATGCCTGTATTTATAGTGTTCTAGAGGAAGTTAATCAGGTCCAACATCAATGGGATACTCCCTCTTTTGGATGGGGTAGCTTCTCTCTTGATGGGATAAGTTCCTCTTTCATAGGGATGCATGAACCATCTGGAGGCGCTCAATACACGTCAAACAATCTTCTAGAATGCTCTAGAAATGACCACAAGTAACATTTTTAAGATGAAACTCGCACCTTTTGACCTTTACAGGAGTACACACCCACTCCTTTACATACAGAGCGTACAAGTACGCAGGTATTGTGAACTTGGGTTGCGTACACGCAGGTAAGGTTGAGAGAAACCGCGTACCCAGAGATAAATAGATTTTTAAAGACTTTCTCTCTTTCTTGAAGTTTGACATGGAGAGCAAAGGTATAAGGCTTGAAAAGGAGGATAGTATGACTGTTGATGGAGCCATACTAACTGCAGATAGTCATGGTGACAAATTTTAGTGTAACAGATTGCCCCCTAAAGTGCGAAGCCTGTAATAGATAAGGGTTTTATATCATCTAGGAAGGGTGAACTACTTTATCATTTCAAGGATTATCTCGTGGAGAGCCCAGTCAGAACCTGCAATTTTCAGCACAAAATACATGTATAAGTTTATATCATCGCTGAGGTAGGCATTCCCATACTCAGATCAAAAACTTTAACTAACAGACTAACTACTACTCTGATACAAGAATGATTTCATAGTACATCATAATCATAGACTCGTGTAGACACATTATGGACGCAACCATCTGTTTATAATTGGTCTACAATATAATGAATACAAAACTCCTCGCAGCCTGGATGGTAGAAACTAGATCCAGGGTCTTCATCTCTACTTCTCGAATTGGTACGATTCTAGCCATGCGAATGGATGAGTCGATATAGTAATGGGGTTATCACTAGTATTATAGGGACCCAACAACACTGTAAATAAAATTGTTGATAATTCTTTATTTTGGTCTTTATACTTTGACGGATCTAAATCCAGTGAAGGATCAAGAGCAGGGTGCATTTTAGTTAGCCTTCAGGGAGAAAAAACGATGTTGTCTTGTAGGTTGGAATTTGAATGCACAAATAATACAGCTGAGTATGAGGCCTTAGTTCAAGGACAATATAAAGCGATTGGCCTTAAAGTTCAATATTTGAAAGTGTTTGGTGATTCAAATATTGTCATAAAACAAGTTAGAAATACAATTCACTGTCTTTCTAGTCACCTCAAGCACTATCAGTGTTTGGTCCAGGAACTTATATCTCATTTTTTAGCATTCAATATTTCACCTATTCCGAGATCCCAGAATGCAAGCGCTGACTTGCTAGCCAATGTTGCTTCTAAACTCCTACCTTCCGAAGATTATAGCCCAGATAGATTTTTAGTAGAGTTAATTTTTAGACCATCGATTCTTGACAATGTCACCAATTGGCGAGTGTTCAATCACGATGAAGACATCTTACATTTCTTGACTTCCGACAAGTCCTACGATGATTAGATCGTTGATGAAAGTGATCATGATCTTCAGATGAAAGAAAAGCACGAGGAAAACTCAATACCAAAACCTGTGGTTAAACTTGAGGACCTCTACGATATTAAAGATAGGTTTAAACAGGTAACCAATTCAAAGCTCCAAAGTTCCACCTTAAGATTTGCATTGATAAACCTTGGTACTGAGCAGAACCCTCAAAAAATCAATTTGGGATTAGGACTTTCTGTGGAATAAAGGATAGCATTCATTAGATTATTAAGGGAAAATAAACATGTCTTCGCTTGGAAATATGATGATTTAAAAACATACGATACATCAATCATCTGGCATACCATTCCAATGCTTTCTGAACAAAAACCAGTTCAACAAAAATTGAGAAAAATACATCCGAATTTAGAGAGTCAAATAAAATCAGAACTCAATAAACTCTTGAAAGCTAAGATTATTTTTCCTGTTTGGCACTCAAACTCGGTTTCCAATATGGTGCCTGTTAGGAAGAAAAATGGCAACATCAGGATTTGTATAGATTTCAGAAATCTGAATAAGGCAAGCCAAAAAGATAATTTCCCATTACCCACCATGGAGCAGATACTCCATTTAGTATCAGGTTCTAAGTTAATGTCTTTTTTAGATGGTTTTCAGGATATAACCAAATTTTGGTCCATCCTAATGATAGACTCAAAACTACCTTCAGAACAAAATGGGGAACTTACGCTTATCAGAAAATGCCTTTTGGACTTATTAACACAGGAGCTATATTCCAAAGAGCAATGGATATAGCCTTCAAAGGATTGATCAATAAAACAATATTTGTCTATTTAGATGATATTACTGTATTTTCCAAGAAGAGATCCAATCATTTACATGACTTGAATCAAATCTTTGAATGCTGCAGAAGGTATGGTATTTCACTCGATCCCAAAAAATCCTTATTTGCTCTTAATCAAGGAAAGCTCTTGGGCTTTATCATTTCCAAAGATGGTATTTATATTGATCCTGATAGGATTAAAGAGATTTCTAAAATTCCATTTCCTCATAAAAAAAAATCCATGCAGTCATTTTTAGGTCATATTAACTTTGTCAAGAGATTTGTTCCCAATTTTTCCGACATCATTTTACCATTGCAAACTATGATTAAGAAAAATTTAGTGTTTAGATGGGGATCTGTAGAAAAGAAAGCATTTGAGTCAATCAAACAATCAATAATTAATGCCCTTGCTTTAAACACTCCTAATTTTTCCAATCATTTCATATTGTATACTATCGCGTCCGATTCATCTTATGCAGTAGTACTCACTCAGATTAATGATCACAACTTGGAAGCACCGATTTCATTTTATAGTTCAAATCTTCAGGGTGTTGAACTAAATTATTCTGAAGTTGAAAAACAAGCCTTTGCTGTGTATAAATCTGTCAAACATTACAGACCCTTCCTTTTAAAAGCCCATACAAAAGTTATAGTTCCTTTTTCTGCAGTAAGGTAATTACTAATCCAAAGGGAATTAGGTGAAAAAAGGGAAAATTGGGTTACAACACTTCAGGAATATGACTTGGAAATCAAGCCAGCAAAGATTGTTAGGGGCCAAGGTTTTTGCAGGTTATTAGCAAGAGCATCCAACATTCAAGAATCAGGTGATATAGAACATATTGAAGAAATCAACCAGATAAGTATCACTGATTCTGAATCGCAATATGCAGACTTGATATTTTATTTGAAAAATGGATATGCACCTCCTAATCTTTCTTATAAAAACAAACAGGCCATTAGATTAAAAGCAAAAAACTTCATAATCATTGATGACGTACATTTTAGGCAAAATTATGATTCAATTTTATTAAGATGCCTAGAAAAACCTAAAGCATAAAATATTTTGCAGGAGCTACATGATGGACCAGCAGGAGGACATTTTGGAGCTGATACAACAGCCCACAAAATCATTCATGCTGGATATTATTGGCCCACCCTATTCAGAGATACTCACGAATACGTAAGGAAATGCCGAAGTTGTCAAATCTCCAGTGGAATACAAAGAAAACCAGCTTTCCCTTTGCAACCAGTCAACATTGATCAACCTTTCAAGCAATGGGGATTGGATATCATTGGGGAAATAACTCCATAGTCATCCAAACAACATAAGTATATCCTTACTGCTACTGATTACTTTACTAAGTGGGTTGAAGCAATTCCTTTAAAGACAACAAACTCTGAAGTAATTATAGAGTTTATAGATCAATTCATCATTACCAGGTTTGGTGTCCCAAATGCTCTTGTTTTCGATAATGCATCTTATTTATCTGGAAATTCTATGTTTGAGTTCTCTATTAAAAGAGGATTTAAATTGAAATATTCTGCAAATTACTATCCCCAGGGTAATGGTTTAGCAGAGTCTACGAATAAAAATCTAGTCAAAATTATTAAGCAAACTATTGAACAGAATCATAAAAACTGGAACAAATCTTTAATATTCGCACTATGGGCTGATAGAATAATGCAGAAGGCTTCCATAGGCACTTCTCCATTCAATCTTGTATATGGGAAAGAAGCAGTTCTACCAACCAATCTAGTGCTTCCTTCTCTAGCCCTAGTTCAGTTTATTGAAGAAAGCCCCTCTTCTTCTATTCAACTTAGACATGATCAAATATTAAAATTAGAAGAAGAAAGAGAAAAGGCCAAAATTAATCACACAAAACCTCAGTAGATTATCAAGTCATCTTTTGATTCAACTTCATCCAGTTCAAAAAAGTTACAGGTTGGTGATCTAGTTCTGAAATGGGACAAAGCCCATGAGGACAAAGGAAAACATACCAAGTTCTAAAAGAGGTGGCTTTGACCATTTCCTATCAACGAGAAGATAGGCCATTCGACGTTCATATTACAAGATCTATCAGGAAAGAGAGATTCTCTTCCTGTTAATGGCCTCATCTTAAAGAAATTCTCCAATTGAGGAGGTAACCCCTTCTCCTTTCTAATTTCAGTAGAATTTGTAGTTTTTAGGACCATTGGGAAATAAAGTTGTAAAGTATCTTCCATTGGCCTTTGCCATATTGAAAAGTTGCCCACAAGAAGTAGTTTTGATATTTACTTTTAAAATAGAAGCCTTAAACAAAAGGGACAATTTCTAGGAAATTAGGTATATTCACATTCTGAAACCCCATTTCATTTTTGTGAAATCTTCTCAAGATTTAGAAGTACTGTAAATCATTTTAATTTTTTCAAATTGGCCACAAAAAGGTTATCAATATCAAAACAGAAACTAATTCAAGCTTAGCATCTTCAACTCTTACCCTGTCATCCATTCTCTCTTAAGGAGAAAATTGTCCATCCCATTCATCCAAGTTTATGATTACTCAGAGTGTAATTCTAAAAATATTTGATATAAAAGATAAGGGGTCTTATTACAAGCCTGCTTACCATGATCATTGGGAAATAGTTTAACCGACATTACCAACACTGCATAACAAAACCGGGTAATGGCTTATAATCATAAGACAAGGGGTCTCATCACGAGCCAGCTTGTTCGGTTAGATTACAACTAGTGAATGGCATTGTCAAAAAGCTAGCCACCAAACCAGGACAATGGCTTTTTATCTTACAAAATAATAGAAAAGAAAATGAAATACAAAATATGAAAGCATATTTCTGGATTCATTCTTTTAATCATACTCTGAAATGGATGGGATAATGGACAATCAAATGGTTAAAAGGTATCCCTGTCAAAACTATGAACATTTGCTGGCAGCAGAGGCTCTACCTATGACAAAGGAGTCATTAAAAAGGCTAATTTGGAAAGGTTCTTTGTTTTATCATTATCAACCAATAGAGGCCAATTTAAAACTTAGAATGTATTTAATTTTAACAAGAGAAGAAATTATCAAAAATAGCTCTTATTAGATTCAGAATGTATGTATACCTAGTTATATTAGAATTTTCCTCTTTGATAAGATTTCTATATAAAGAAAGTCTAAGTATTTCAATATTTCTTAGAGCTAACTGTTTCTCCCAGCGAATCGACAATTGTTGTGTTGTACAACAACCCCCCGATTTCATAAAATTTTACCTTCAACTATAATATGAAATGGGTCCCTTTTAGATTTATGAATAAAATTGGTATCAACTCATCATTCCTCAAAAGGTCCGAAGGAAACAATACATTATAAACCTTTTGAATGAACATAAATCGGTCATATAAAAATAAATGAATAATTCTTTATTATTGTGATAAAGCGATCGCAAGATCACATATCGCAATAACAAAGGATGCATAGCAAAAAGACCCATTGGTTTGCCCCAATCCGATAAGCGAATAACTATCGGATATCGGGAAAGGTAAGTGATTGTAACAAAAGGCCCTCTCTCTTTGTTCCAATGCGATATCGCTATCGGCGATCGGGGAATATAGCACACATGCAACAAAAGGCACCCTTCCAAAAACTCCCAATGCGAATTGGCTTTATTGCTATCGGCAATCGGGGATTTCGCGATGACACAAATGTAACTACTCGAGCATTTCCCCGATTTCTGATTTCGATAAAGCTAAGCGCGAATTTCAAAAAGGATTGATAAGGCTTGAGTATATTACGTTAAGTTACTATTAAAAGCCTTTTTATTCCCAATATCAATTCCCTTGTGATCAACCGCCAAAAAATCAAAGCCACGCTTAAATGAATTATTCGGCAAATAAATGATATGATGAGCATTTAAATGATTGACAAGATTAAATGGCCAATTAATGGAGCAATTATGCCAAAATCTCTTCAAAGATTGTATCCACGGCAGTATTATTTTAATCCTTCATTATTCATTGATTGATATAACTCTTTCATACTTGGTTTGCACCACCTATTCTCTGCATTACGTTCATTTTATCTCCTGCGCAAAACTCCTCCGAAGTAGCAAATTTAGTCCAAATGGGGAAGAAATCTAAAAAATTTGGAACAACTTCAGCTTCTGCAATAACAGGACAATCTACTGCCAATCTAGGACCAAGGAAAAAAGGATTGATCTCAGACACTACCTGTCTTGGTCTTGGCAATACTAGTTGGCAAAGCATCTATAATCTTGTTGAAGCCGAAGAGCCTGAAGCGGTATCAGTACAAGCTACAGCAGGTTCAAACCGAAAGTCCGAAGCTACCCTGAAGGATTTAGCTGATTCCTACTTACACCGAATAGCGGCTCGAGAGAAAATTCTTCCATACACAGATGTAGTAAGGTGGGCAGTTGAAGAAATCTCGGTTACAAACATAACATTTTGCACAATCAACGGGAGAGTCTTCGGTTCGTTTCAACCTAATGATTTGAGACAAATGTACCATTTGCCTGAACCACAGAAGAAGCATAACAAAGAATTTCTGGAGAAGTTTAGAGATGAAAATGAAACTGAATCAGCACCTATACGGGAATGGAGACAGAACCCCGCAAGACACAAGCATGAGTCCTTGGGTAAGTACTCTATCGATTCATTATGTTCTCCTTATTGTTACGTTGGGGCGATGATGTGTAGGATTTGGGGGTTGCATGATTCCTCAAAATTGTCAATAGAGATAGTTCCTTTAATGGAAGCAGCAGTCAATAGCGAAATAATGGATTGGGGAAATATATTATCTGATAAGTTAGCAACTGCTATTCTTGAGTTCAGAAATAAAACTCGCATTACCGATAGGTCTATTCTTCCATTTTATTATAGTGCCTACATCTTAGATACTCTTTGTTTTAACTCCGAATTTCCTATGCTGGGGTGGAGATGGACTCCACAAGACCTCATGCCGATTCATATCTATCACCAGAAGTTGTGGAAAGCCCATTATAAAGACCACCTGTATCAAGTTTGCAATGGTTTTTTGTTGCCCATTTACTATGCAATTTTTGACAAGGTTGCTCCGAAGATTTCCTCGCAAGCAGAGATTGACTTGACCGCCCTAGGAAACTGGTTCGGAGAGGATAAATTTACATATATAAGAGTTTTCGGTAGCCTTGCCAGGCCTCATGTTCTTCCCTTGTACATACCCGACAAACTATTGGCTAGAGAAATAGCATATCAGATTACGTCTGCAGGAGCGACCAACAATCTGAGGAATTCAAAGAAGCAAGTTTGGCCTCCTTTTCCTCTAAGGTGTGGTTTTTACACTCTGCATGACTATAAGCATGCAGAGAAAGAAGCAGAAAAGATAAATATACTGAATCTAGCCACTCTTCCTAACAGACGATTTGACCCAAGAAAAATCGTCTATAATGTACTGGAAAAGGCAAAACTCACTAAGTTTGAACATAAAGAAGATGAGTTTGATGACCTATTTTCTTCGGCAGAGTCATTATTTCAAGTTCAAACACCAGCTAAAATGAGATATCACGACGGCAGGTTAGTGTAAGTTAACAAACTCAAAGAGTAGAGGTTGCAAACTCTGCCTCTAGATTTACTAGCTACTGCCCCGATGACACAATCAAGCGAGCTTGAAGAGGGACTTACCAACGAACCTCCTGCTACATCAGAAATTTTTGAAGAAGTCCAAAGAAAAGAGTAGGATGAATTCCATAGGAAAGAGCAGGAGGAAGTACAGAGGAAAGAACAGGAGGAAGAGCAAAGGAAAGAGCAAGAGAAAATACATGAGGAGGAACATAAAAACGAGCAGGATAAAAGTAGCAAGAATGTGAATGTCGATACCCAAATTGATCCGAAATTTCTCCAAGAATGGCAGCAATTCGATTCCATCATAAGCAATCTGGAAAGCTCAAAAGATGCCGATACACCCAAAGCGACAGATACATAGGATACAGCGTCAAAAAAGGTTCCAATTGAAGGAACCAGCGGCCTACCCCCTAGTACAGACTTAGAAATAATTCCGAAAGATCCTTCGGATCAAATCATTTTGCAGGTGGAGGATATACCTCCATTGGATGTCTTTTACAGCCCAAAACACAGGGCCGTAGTAAAGCGACAGCGGAAAAGGAGAAGGATTGATCAACCTTCCCTGTTCCCCGAACAAACAGAGACAGCCAACGTGGTTTGGAAAGAGGAGTTCGATCCTTCCGATGACCTAAAAAATCTGTCCTATTATGCCGGAGCCTATTTGGCGGCCACAATGGACAAGGCATCGGAAGTGAGTAATTTGCTAAAAGAAAAGGACCATGCAATTATTTTGTTACAAACACAGCTATCGGAGGCACAACAGAACGCTGAACATTTAGAATAGCAATTGTTAACACAGCGGTAGTCAAATAATCAACTGAATAAGCAGCTAGTTGAGGAAAGACAGAAGGTAGATTCAAACGTGATTCAAAGGCAGAAAGAATTATCAGAAGCATTGGCAAAATTGAAGATGATGAATGAACTAATGGTGAAGACAAGAGATGATCAAATTGCTCAATTATCACTTCAAATAGAGAAGTTCAAGAGTCTTCCGCAGCCTGCCGATTTCAGAAAAGAAGCGCTACAAATTAATAAGGCATTGGTAACACAAATAAGACTATTGTGTCATAAAATTTCTCAAGTTGAACCCCTTTGTGACATCACAACATCAATAATCGATAAATCAGTCGATGCTAGACAGGACTTAGAGCAGGCCGATGAGACCTTAACAGATTTTCTTACTTGGCAAGACACTAATGAGGGACAGGCAGCAAATTTACCTAAAATCCTAGAATCACACAAAGAAATCCTATTCTTGGAATGGCAGTCTCAATTGATGAAGGCTATCAGGCCAAGCAGTAACTCCACAAAACAAACCACTGATTCGTATATTATTCCATAGGTAGGTCATTGTTATATACAATAGGGAGTGATTGTTCAGTTCATCTCCCGATAACTGTTCACATTTCTAATTTAATTATTTACATAAAATTCCCCCAATCATGAAGATTAGGTGTCAACATTCCCCCCCTTAATCTGAAGGGATGTTGGTGAGTCCAAGCATCATTCTGAATCGTTCAAGCTTTTCCCTTCCAAATGCTTTGGTGAATATGTCTGCAATTTGCTCATTTGTGGAACAATGATGGAGATGGATTGTTTTGGCCTCAACATGATGTCGAATCATATGATATTTAGTATTGATATGCTTTCTTCGATCATAGAACTTTGGTTTCTTGGCCAACTTTATTGCAGAGGTGTTGTCAATCATGAGTGG
>APFE030219165.1:0-26915 GCA_000404065.3 Pinus taeda
AATATATTGAAATTTGATGTTTAATGGATATGAACTTCTCTAAATTTATAGTGTAGTGTGTGATACTTAATTTTAAAATTTGAAGTTGTACAATAGAAAATATATTTTTATTATAATTTGTAGTTTTTTAATTAAACATATATATAAATTTATTTAAAATGAACTATATATAATAAGAGGTAGTTATATTTTTGGATATATCAAACTTCATCTAGAACGCAGAGCGGGAGGAGGGAACTCCGCTCGCTCTTACAAGGACGCCATTGCCAGCAGAGGTAAGTCCCCACTATGTAATGTCCGAGGTTCTGTAGAAGAAGAAAAACGAAATAATGAGAAGGAGACAGATGGGGCCAGGCCCAAGGAAAATGGCAGCACTAAAGATAAGGAGGAAGAAGACAAAAGCCAAGGAACAAGGGACAATAAACAAAAAGGACTGTGCAGAGTAGTGTTAAATAATCCTGCACTGCAGGTGCACAGGGAACATATGGGGACTTACGCTATAATCTGCAAATTCATGGGACTATGGCCCACTGAAAAGGCTTTACAGACATGGATCAAGCACCACTGGAAACCCAAAGGAAGCATCGATATTCATCTTGGGTCAAAGGGACTTTTCACTGTGGTGTTCATAAACATCAAAGACAAAGACAGAATATTCGAAGGAGGACCCTACTTTTTATGCAGCAGCTCGCCTCTATATGCAGCCCTTGGATGATGAACTTTGTTCCAGGGCGGGAGACTTTCACTTCGGTACATGTCTGGGTAAGGCTCTAGTCTCTGCCTCTTGATTACTGGCAAACTGAATCACTTGCTGCCATTGGCAATAAACTAGGTCGTTTTGTGAAAGCTTCAGAAGCCATAAGAACGGGAAAATACACTTCCTATGCAAGGATGTGTGTAGAAATGGATCTATGAGGAGCCCTTCCACATGAAGTCATCCTCAAATTTGTTGATGAGGAATGGGTGCAAATTGTGGACTATGAGCATATACTGTTCAGATGTCGTAAATGCCACGAACATGGACACTTGTTCAGAGATTTCCCTCTTAGTAGAGCAGACACCAAGAACAAACCTAATGCAATGAAGTGAAGAACACAGAAAGCTTTTAGAAAGTGGCAAGAAGAGGAAAATGTGGTTAAAAAGGATCAAAGCAACATCGTAATGAGGGTCAAAAGGCCAGTCATAATAGGTATCAAGCACTGGAAGAGAATGAAGAAATGGCAAATGAAGACCAATCTACGGATGACGACCCTAATGAAAAGGAAAAGGAAGAAAACTGCAACCCAACACGAGATTGGTAATAAGAAAGAAACTATGATGAGTGAAACAGAACTAGAGATGGATCACGATATGACCTAGAGTGAAACAGATGTGGAGGACCATGAACTTCAGGAAATTCCAGATAAGGAACACCTAGATCTGGAAGGGTTCTTGATGCAGGGAACCACGGGAGGGAAAGATTCACTACCCCAAGAAGACTGCAAGAGAATACAACAGATGTTTTTATGGAAAACTGAGGAAAAGAACGGAACAAGAAGGATTTTGGTAACATTTTTGTGAACAAAAAATCTTTGGAAATCAAAATTTAAGAACTCAACGAGGCACTGATCAAATATGGCTTTGACAAAGTCAAAAGTGATCATGCTGATAAACACAATGAAGAATGGGAAAATTTATGCAAACAAGAGGAAATATTTTGGAGGCAAAAGTCTAGAGTTCAATGGCTCAAGGAAGGAGAGCGGAATACAATGTTTTTCCACAGATCCACTATGGCTAATAGAGCATACAAAAGAATCTCTACGATAAAACATGAGTTTTGGGAGCTTCAGAACACTCATAACAATATTGAAGTTGTACTTGCTCAGCATTTCGCAAACATCACTCGAGAAAATAATGCAGACAGGGAACAATCCATCAGGGAAATTACAAGGAATATCCCTAAGTTGGTGCCTAGAGAGGAAAATTTAAACCTTAATAGACTTGTTACTGAAGAGGAGGTCAGTGAGGTTCTCAAAGACATGCAGAATTGCAAAGCGCGAGGCCTGGATGGTTTCAATGTGCATTTTTTTAAAGCTTGTTGGCATATTGTCAAACAAGATATTCTGAATGTGGTGGAGGATTCCACGGGTAGCAAAACTATCTTGAAAGCCCTCAACACCTCCTTCATCTCTGTGATCCCCAAACAGGATTCAGGTCAAACTGCAGATAAGTAAAAACCCATAGATTTATGTAATGTGGTATACAAGATAATATCTAAGGGAGTGGATAATAGACTAGAACCTCTCCTTCCTTCTTTAGTGGCAGAGGAAAAATCAGGTTATGTGGAGGGTAGACAAATCTTAAATAACATTATTAAAGCCCATGAGGTGGTTCACACGCTTACCAATAAAAGGCAGATGGGGATGATCATGCAATTGGATATTGCCAAAGCGTATGACAAGGTGAATTGGATTTACACCAAGAAGGTTCTCACTGCTTTTGGGTTCGACCATAACTGGGTCAGATGGGTCATGCCTCTGGTGACTACTTCTAGCTTTTCAATTTTGGTGAATCGTTCTTCCTCGGATATCTTCTTTCCTTCTAGAGGTGTCACGCAGGGAGACCTGCTCTCTCCCTTTCTTTTCATTCTCATGATGGAGGGACTTGGAAGGTCCATTAAGCATGCCAAGGCAATGGGCAAAATCAAAGGTCTTCAATTATCTAAGAATGGTCAAGCTCTGACTCACCCACAATTTGTAGATGATACCATGGAGCAAGGAATTCCCACAGTCAAAGAAGCTTCAACCTACAATAAAATATTGAAGGAATTTGCCATGGCTACAGGTATGGAAGTCAATATCTCTAAGTCAAAAATCTCCTTCTTAAACACTAACATTGCTATTCAAAGAAATATTTCAAGAATTCTTGGCTTCCAAAGGGATTCCCTCCCCACAAAGTATTTGGGAGTTCCTCTCACAGCCACACCAATGCACAAGAGTATCTGGGAACCGGTGCTTAATAAGTTGCAGGACAGAGTTAAAAAATGGACCTTGAAAGTCTTGAACCTGGCAGGCAGGTTGGTTCTGACAAAGACGGTTCTGCAATCTATCCCAAAGGTGTTTTAGAGCAATTCAGGGATATCCAAGGAGATTTCCTCTAGGGTAAGGAGGAAACAAAGAAGAAACGGGCCCTGATTTCTTGGGATAAAATCTATAAACCCAAGAGCTGCGGGGGCCTAGGCTTGGATGATGAGGAGATTCTTAGTAAAGCTCTAGGAGCCAAGCTTTGGTGGCGATGGGTTGAAGAGCCAAAAACCGAGTGGGCAAGGATCTCGGAAGAGAAATATGCCAGCTCTTGTCACACTAATGATCTCATAGGAATGTTTGGAAATTTAAAAGGCTCTCACATCTGGAATAGAGACTCGGAAAATTTAACAGATGTTTTTATGGAAAACTGAGGAAAGAACGGAACAAGAAGGATTTTGGTAACATTTTTGTGAACAAAAAATCTTTGGAAATCAAAATTTAAGAACTCAACGAGGCACTGATCAAATATGGCTTTGACAAAGTCAAAAGTGATCACGCTGATAAACACAATCAAGCATGGGAAAATTTATGCAAACAAGAGGAAATATTTTGGAGGCAAAAGTCTAGAGTTCAATGGCTCAAGGAAGGAGAGCAGAATACAAGGTTTTTCCACAGATCCACTATGGCTAATAGAGCATACAAAAGAATCTCTACGATAAAACATGAGTTTTGGGAGCTTCAGAACACTCATAACAATATTGAAGTTGTACTTGCTCAGCATTTCGCAAACATCACTTGAGAAAATAATGCAGACAGGGAACAATCCATCAGGGAAATTACAAGGAATATTCCTAAGTTGGTGCCTAGAGAGGAAAATTTAAACCTTAATATACTTGTTACTGAAGAGGAGGTCAGTGAGGTTCTCAAAGACATGCAGAATTGCAAAGCGCGAGGCCCGGATGGTTTCAATGTGCATTTTTTTAAAGCTTGTTGGCATATTGTCAAACAAGATATTCTGAATGTGGTGGAGGATTCCACGGGTAGCAAAACTATCTTGAAAGCCCTCAACACCTCCTTCATCTCTGTGATCCCCAAACAGGATTCAGGTCAAACTGCAAATAAGTACAAACCCATAGATTTATGTAATGTGGTATACAAGATAATATCTAAGGGAGTGGCTAATAGACTAGAACCTCTCCTTCCTTCTTTAGTGGCAGAGGAAAAATCAGGTTATGTGGAGGGTAGACAAATCTTAAATAACATTATTAAAGCCCATGAGGTGGTTCACACGCTTACCAATAAAAGGCAGATGGGGATGATCATGCAATTGGATATTGCCAAAGTGTATGACAAGGTGAATTGGATTTACATCAAGAAGGTTCTCACTGCTTTTGGGTTCGACCACAACTGGGTCAGATGGGTCATGCCTCTGGTGACTACTTCTAGCTTTTCAATTTTGGTGAATCGTTCTTCCTCGGATATCTTCTTTCCTTCTAGAGGTGTCACGCAGGGAGACCTGCTCTCTCCCTTTCTTTTCATTCTCATGATGGAGGGACTTGGAAGGTCCATTAAGCATGCCAAGGCAATGGGCAAAATCAAAGGTCTTCAATTATCTAAGAATGGTCAAGCTCTGACTCACCCACAATTTGTAGATGATACCATGGAGCAAGGAATTCCCACAGTCAAATAAGCTTCAACCTACAATAAAATATTGAAGGAATTTGCCATGGCTACAGGTATGGAAGTCAATCTCTCTAAGTCAAAAATATCCTTCTTAAACACTAACATTGCTATTCAAAGAAATATTTCAAGAATTCTTGGCTTCCAAAGGGATTCCCTCCCCACAAAGTATTTGGGAGTTCCTCTCACAGCCACACCAATGCACAAGAGTATCTGGGAACCGGTGCTTAATAAGTTGCAGGACAGAGTTAAAAAATGGACCTTGAAAGTCTTGAACCTGGCAGGCAGGTTGGTTCTGACAAAGACGGTTCTGCAATCTATCCCAAAGGTGTTTTAGAGCAATTCAGGGATATCCAAAGAGATTTCCTCTAGGGTAAGGAGGAAACAAAGAAGAAACGGGCCCTGATTTCTTGGGATAAAATCTATAAACCAAAGAGCTGCGGGGGCCTAGACTTGGATGATGAGGAGATTCTTAGTAAAGTTCTAGGAGCCAAGCTTTGGTGGCGATGGGTTGAAGAGCCAAAAACCGAGTGGGCAAGGATCTCGAAAGAGAAATATGCCAGCTCTTGTCACACTAATGATCTCATAAGAATGTCTGGAAATTTAAAAGGCTCTCACATCTGGAATAGAGACTCGGAAATCAGAAGCCTAGTTCAAAAAAACAATTTCTGGGAAATCAGAACAGGAGAGCTTGCACTCTTTTGGGAGGAAAAATGGCAACAAGAACCAACATTGTTAACAGAGGATTTTTAAGCCTCAAGTAGGAAACAAATTCCCAAGGGTTAAACAAAGTAAAGGATTTCTGGGATCTTGCTGAGATCTCCTGAACGTGGAGAAGCTGGAGAAAAATTGACTGTGGAGATGATAGCCCCATAAAAGTAAAAGCAGAGGCTCTTTGGAGCTTGCTAAAACAAAGGATGATTTTGGTAACAGAGGGGCGGGATCAATTGAGATGGGGCAATAACAATAAAGGCACCTTTAATCTTAAGGAAGCTAAAGGTATTCTCCTTGGGCTTGATTCGAGTGTTCCAGAAAAGACCTGGCAGCACCTCTAGAAGCACCAAGGTTGGATGAAGATCAAGGTTTTCATGTGGTTGGTTCATCATAAGAAAACTTTAACTTGGGACAACATTAGGAAAAGGGGTGTTATGGGGCCTACCAGATGCCAGCTCTGTGAAGAGCATGAGGAGACAATGGAGCACATTCTCAACAGCTGCGCTTACACCACCTGGCTGTGGGATTCTTTCTCTACCATTTTCCAACAGACAGATAGGGACCGGAGTAGTATCACAAATACCCTAAACAAGTGGAGAAGAAACTATTCGGAGAATGAGTTCCTTAACATGGCCTCGGCCTTCATGCCAAGCTTCATTATCTGGAATGTTTGGAAAGAAAGGAATAAAAGAATTTTCAAGAATGAAAATTATATCTCTCATCGTTTATTTGATCTGATCCTAAAACAGCTCCAGGAGACTGTTAACACCACAGTGTGCAATCTCCCCAAGAATCCCCCCTCTGAGACTGAGATAAGAACTCTCACGCAACTGGTAATGCAAGGGATTAGTCCCCAAGGACTAATCAGGAAGGACATAGCTATGGTTACAGAAAAGGATTTCTTGCACCCTCCACCGAAAGGCTATCTGAGATACAACATTGATGGGGCTTCAAAAGGCAACCTCGGAACAACTGGTTTAGGAGGAGTTTTAAGAGATGAAGAGGGTAGTATTATCTTTATCTTCAACTGCCATTTAGGAAGAGTCACAAATAATATGGCGGAATTAATGGCTCTGGAACAATGTCTAGAGTTTCTGACTCAGAACCATGGCTCAAATGTCGTTATAGAAGCAGACTCAGAGATTACCATTAACTCTGTGAAAAGAATCAACTATGGTACTCGGCGAGAGAAAGTCTCAAATCATTGGAAACTAATCGAGGTTTACCAAAGAATCCAAGTTCACCTCGAGGGGCTTCGAACAGTTAGTTTCAACTATGTTCGACGAACTGCCAATAAGCTAAGAGACTCACTCGCCAACCAAGGTGTGAACAATGCAGATTGCAGGATGGCGAAAAAGTGGCAGGAGATACCTCAAAACCGTTTAAAGGCTCTCTGCGAGGAAAAAGCTACAGAAGACAGAGAAGTTGTTCGATATCGGGCCAGGATGACAATCATGAATTGATTTTTCTAGAAAGAACAACTGCAACCTATCAGTATGTACTTGGCAAGAGGGCAAGCTAAGTTATGTCTCATTTTATCCCGGATTTAGTTGAACGGGGCCCCCAGTTTTTCGAATGGCAATTTGCTGGGTCATTTCCAAAACATGCACAGTATCGGGTTCAGATTTCGTAGTAGGAATAGGCAGAACGCGAGGTTAGTTTTTTCGGTAGCTCGAATTTTCCCCATTTTAGCTTTTGGGCTTGAAAACCATGCCCCAGTTGGTTTTTCGGAGATCACACGATGCTTGAGCGGTTTGTGGTTTTGCAGTTTCGGTAGCAATCCCATAGGGTTTACAACACGTGGCAGTGTGGTAGATTTGGAAACCGCCCTCGATCGCACACTATCATTCCATTGTGTTAGGTTGCGCGATATGATTCCTCGCCGTTGGATCCAACAGCTTGGATCAACGGTTTGGATTGAACGTGTTGGTTTGTGGGGCGAGATGGGTTATATCTATTCATCCTGTTTGGCGTGTCTTTTCCCTCTTCCGTGGCGTGTGGGTATTGCGCAGGCGGGGGTGACTGTTGTCGTTTGTGGGCTCCGGGGAGTGTGTTTTTCTGGAACTTCCCAAGTGGGTGGGGGTTCTTGTTGCCTTGTCGTGTTTGTTTCTCATTAGTCTGGTGATTTCTGTAGTAGGGTGGGGGGTATTTGTCATTGGCAGGGATTCCTTTTGCCTAAGTTCCTGTAAATGAATGGGTTTTTTGTACATTATGTAATTTTTCTTTTGGATTAATGAAATAGAAGGATTGGCGCTTGCTTCAGCAAAAAAGCGAGGTAGTTATATTTTATTTATTATTTTTAAATGACTTGTACTTATGTTTATGAAAATGAGATAAAATAAAGGAGATATATAGTAAAATTGATGTAGTACATTGTTTTACATACATATACTACTCAGCAGCCCATTATCACCATGGTGCCCCCTAGTACACCATGGCTTTACATATGGGTGTTCAACATGGAAACCCTCATTGTGGGCCCCCCATTTAACTGGGAGCTACTTTTCCAAGATTCAATAGGGGCACGAGACTAATAAACGATCCATGTTCATGACGAGGTCCGCCGCCCGATGTACTCGGAGTTAAGGAGGGGGGCAAGGTCTGAAACCGAATACTGCCCATGTTTAAAATCACCTATTCTTGGTTGGTGGTAACACCATGAAACCTCATCCTTGGTGGTATGGTGTGACACGGAACCGTTTGCGCAGACATCGTAGAGCCATTTAGATTACATGTGGATGCCACATAGCATTAAGAAATATAGTCGTTGGATGTTCTGCTCTAACTATTTAATATGCTAAGCTAGATCTGATTCTTCAACTTGTCGTGAGGATGAACAACACTGGTTGGTTCGAAACGCATCGACAAATGAAATATCATGTGATTTATGCCAAAAAATTTCTCATAAACAAACATTATTTTTGAAGGAAGAAAAAAATAAATGTTTCACAACAGCGAAGGGAGCTATGAGCAATGTAGGACGAACAATTGTTAATGCCACTCTCTTTCTTTCCAATTTGATTAGGGAATTCCCTGCCCTTGAATCAAACTCTACCACGTTATAATTCATTCCATGGAAACACATGTTGGAACGGAAGAAGCGCGATGATAAGTATTGTAGCATGATTGATTGATGATGGGAGGAAAGAGAAAGGCGTTTATCTGTAGAAAGAGTTTTAGTTATTGGATGTCTACCTTTTTTAATATTTTGTCTTGTAAGTTTGTACAAAAGAAATCCAAATGTTGTAGATGTGGAGAGATTGCTCTACGTGTGCTATTAAACTTCCATATGAAATAAACTACTTGTTGTTTTTAGAGATAAGGAGACGAAAACCGAGACTTATGGAAAATTTCACACTCGATAGTAAATGCACAAGGTTATATATGAAGTTTTCTTTGAAAACATGGTTAGGGTTTTGGATCAAATGCAACTTCTTAGCATTTTCAATGACATTGTTAGTGAACTTGTTGTTTGTGCTTCTTCTTCTTCTTTTTTCCTCTCTCTCTTCTGGAATTTGTAAAGGAAACATGTTGAGCTTAGTCAATGAATGTGTAGGTGGAAATTTTGTTGGAATTCACTACTCTAATTGTTACGTGGCATAGTATAGATGCTTCAAGAAGAATATTGGATGGAGATGTTGAAAATTGAACCAAGGTGTTGGAGATCCAAACACATATTCCTAGTGCATGAATGCCTTTAGGAAAACAGGAAGTGCAACAAACAACTTTCATGAAAGAAGCATGGTTGGTCAAAAATTTATAAATGCGGGTTGGGTCCATACATGAACAAGTGACGAAAGCGAGTTGGAACACATGGGAAGTAACTGAGAGAGAGAGAGAGAGAGAGAGAGAGAGAGTCTTGGACCAAGCTCTAGAAATAACCAAAGATTGAGGAAAGATGCACTAGCATATAAAAGTAACTAGAGACATCCTTAGAGAGGATGATGCATACCTTTCAATGTGGTCACGTCATTTTGTGTAGTGATTAGGTTCAATAGATAGAGTATCCTCGAGGCCTCTGCAAGGTTCATAGTTTATCTTTGTTGTGTTTATTGGGCTTATTAGTTTGAACACACATTAAATTTTTAAACTATGATATAACATAAAAATTATTTTGTTCAAATTTGTGATCGCGAGAAATGATAGGAGGAGTGTGGAGATCAAAGGTAACCACTAAATAGAGATGTCGAAAATATCGACAAAGAGACCTAGTGTGCACAAGATTCGAGAGAAGGAAGACAATGTTGATGTCATATGCATCATAATCTCTTGTTGATATTTTGTAGCCCTCCATAACAGTGTTAAGAATGTAAACATCATTCCCAAGTATGATTGGCGAGGTGTGCTATAAACGAAAGCAAATATAGCGAGGTGGCTAGTATCCTCCCATTATTCGTTGAATGAATATTGTTTGAGTAATGTTGTGACACAAGTCTTTGTAGGTAGGTGCAAAAAATGCAAGATTGATGGACGTGTGCTATATCTCAACTATTGAAAAGATGAAAAGTTTGTTCAAATTTCTCCAATGCATTAAGTGAATGTTAGATCCTTCACATAGCCTTTGTCGCAACTCTATGAAGACAACATTAAGGAGTTAGGTCACAATATGTGGAAGAACGTAATGGATTTTTATTGTGACATTCATAAAGCCGTGTGATTGAGGTTGGGATGTCATTTCTTCGGAAATGGCTCCACTCTTGCAGAGAAGAGGGAGATGCAATTTTTTGCCAATAAAAATACTATATTTTAACCCATCGAAAAGAATATTATTCTGGGTTTTAGAAAAGCGGGTGATTACCCCACAATACCATAGTTTAGAAATATTGTCTAGGAGAGGCATATAGGTGAGTAATCATGGTATGCATGTGATTTCTTGTATTCCACCCCAAAAGAAAACTCAAGAACATAAAATAGAGATTACACATTTGTACAAAATCCTTTGAAAGGAGGCATCGGGTCATGGTGCTTGTGTGTGAGGAAAGAGAATGTGTATCAATGATAAAATCGGTATTGGTGTGGATGCTATTAGAGTTATTGAAAACAAGTATTATGTTTGAAAGAAGACAAAAATGGATATAGCCTAGCAATCCATGAGAAATGTAGGAATTAATAGCATGCTTCTTTCTTCCAATGTGATTAGGGAATACCATGACCTCTAGTCAAATTTCACCATGCCTTACTTCTTTCCATGGAAAAGTATGTGGAAGATGGAAGAAGTGAGAGGAAAAGTATTGGAGTGTGATTGATGGATGATTGGAAGGAAAATAAAGGCATTTATAGCTAAAAAGAGTTGTAGGTATTGGATGTATGCCTTTTATAATATTTTATTTTCTAAAGGCACGGAGGAAAGGCACAAGTTATGTATGAAGGTGCCTCTTAAAACATGGTTAGATTATTGGATCAATTGAAGTTTGTTAGCATTTTGAGTGATATTGATAGAGAACAAATTAGTTTGTTGTAATATTTTTGGCATTTGTAAAAGAAACATATTGAACACAATGAACTAATGTGCGAGTGAAAGATTAGTTGGAATTGTCTAGTATGAGATAAACTTAATGATGCAAACAAATATTCTTAGTATATTTAAGTCTCTAGAAAAAGATAAAACACACCAATATAATATTAAACCATTCTACTAAACCAACCATTTTATATAGTACATTATATTTCTTAACTTGATAATATCATAAAAAATAAATGACGTGGTCCTTTTAAACTCTATCATATTCATGAGCAAATAATAATAATAATTAAAGAAGAAATTAAAACATTAATATCAAAGCAATATTTTAATTATATATATAAGGAGGTGAGGGGTGATGTTGGTGAATTTTGATTTCAAACTCAACGGCCACATTTCAAATTTTCATAAAAGCTCTGAACCGCCTCACCTGGTGCCAGCCTGTCGGATTCCAAAATCTTTAACCATACGAAATGAAATCCCTAAAACATAAATATCCAGCGTGTGCGGCATTAGGGAGGTTGTACAGGTGAAGCGAGGCGAGGATGGGCATTCCGTCCTTATGACAGGAAATGAATGCGCAGAGGAGCCAGGCATGTGGGCGTTGTTTTCTAGCTTCCATTAGCTTCCCTGATTATGCCTTTACATTTGGTATTGTTCCATCAAAATGCTAACGGTGGAGCTTCACAATCCGGCGATCCATACCAGTGCGTAGAATTTAATTTGTGAGTTGCCTGAGCGAGAGAAGAAATCAGATTTGTTAGATGTTTTTACCCGTTTTCTGGTTTGTTTTTTTGCTGTTTTTCCAGCATGGCCATGCTTAATTGAATAATTGTTACTGTGTCTGTCTCTGGGCTTTTGTTTTTCTCTGTTTTTTCCTTTTATTTTAGAATTTTTATTTTGGCTTGGTTTTGGTTTTCTCTTTTCAGTTTGGATGGAGAAGCAGAGGAGATTAGATTTAGTTGGTTTGGGTTAGGAGGGAGAGGAGTTTAGGTCTAGTTGGTTGGGGTTAGGAGGCAAGATAATGCTAAAGAGAAGAGAAAAGGACATGGGATCCCACTCTGACAAGGTATGCACCCTCTTATTTTTCATTTGTATTTTAAGATGGTTTTGTAATGGATCATCTGAATTATCTGAATTAATTGTGTGTGTGTTTGGATCATTTTATTATACACATTTGTTTTCCCAATACTCCTTGTTTTGGCTTTGTGTTTGGAGTAGAAAGATATAATTATGGATTGCTATGGGTTTTTTCTATTGCATGTGAGAATCTAGTTTTTTCTGTTATAGTATTTTATTTTCTCTTGTTATCAGATAAGAAGAGAGAAGATGCCTCAGAGGTCACAAATTTACCGGCACTTTGATGCATGAATGAATGTCGCGCTTCACTCGGAGGGATTATTACTTTCATGGCTGTACTCTTTCATAGTTCACCATCTTTAGAGGTATTTCTAAAATTTATCGTTTTCTGGATTTTTTGGTTGGTATTCATTGTTTTTCTGGGCAGATTTTCACTGTATTTATGTAAATATCCAAATCTTGATGGTTGTTCTGCATCATCTTTTGTTCTGCGTCATCTTTTGGTTAGTATTTATTTATCAGTTTTTTTTGGCAGATTTTAATGTAATTATGCATTTATTTTCATTTATTTACTTAGTATTTTTTTATTCAATCTTTCTGCTTTTTGCATCTTACCATAGTTTTCTGGATTCTCTTAGAAAAAGATAATGAGTTTTTTGTTGTGTTTCGGTTAAAAAGGGTGATCTCATCCTATAAGCTATGAAAATTGCTTCTGCCTTTGTCTATGGACAATGTAATCATAATGTAATAATGTATCATGTATGACTATTATTTATATTGCACATAACATATATATATCGCGTTTCCCCATTTCCAAAATTTGTGGGGGGTCGGGTTTCATACATGTACCTGTTCTAAAAGCTCGTACTCATTTCCTCCTATTGTGCAACTTAGGTTGAAATACTTCTTCCCGGTCATGTGGAAGGATGCTCCTGAACCAATATACCATACGTTGTTGTCTGTGGAACTTTCCATGCAATCTATCAATGAGAAATCTTTCTCGAACTAAGCAGAAAACACATCTACCTTCGATAATACAACTACATCATCCTTACTGTACTCCTGCTTCCAATTAGGACACTTAGTGGCATAGTGCCCAAACACATGGCAATGGAAGCAATTGATCTTGCTCTGATCCTTTTCTTCTCGCCCTTTCGACTGGACTCAGCCTCTTGTTGGCCCTTCTTTCCCTTGGCTCTGCTACCTTTGGCTGCCAAGGCAAAGTTGTCCTTATTCTCTGCTGGAAATTCTCTACTAGCTCTCGTTCCTCTCCAAATTTCTTCTTGAATGCAGTCACTCCATAACCTTTCCCAAATGGGAATACTCTCTCTACCACTTACTACATCTCGAAACTATACCAAGACTTATGGAGTCCCAAAAGCGCAAGACTCACAAGGTCACTGTCTATTACAGTCACGCCCACCCCAACTAGCTCATATCGAACCTCAGTGAACTTCGAAAGATATGTGATGACGAGCTCTCCTTTGCTCATCCGACTACTACTTCGAGCAAGCTTCGTGGAATCACAAGAACCCTTATACAAATCTAAGATAGCTTTAAACATCTCATATGTTGTCTTCTTCTCATGGATATGAGGAATAAAATAATCTTTGATCTCCTCAATAATGATCTTCCTCGCCTTGGTGTCATTATTGTTATGTTGGAGCAATTTTTGGGCATATTGAGGTGGAGCTATCACCTGCTTCACATACTCGAGCACTCCATTAGCTTCCAACACAACTGAGATCCACTCCTTCCATGAGCAAAAATTTGAGGCTCCCCCTAGACTGTGATTTGACCTTAATCCTTGGAACGCCATGTTGCTATCCAGAGAACTGCGCTGCTCTTCAAGCTCTAGCACAAGCCTTCTGCTTAATCTGTGTTGCCCACAAACTGATCAATTTGGCGTTGGTCTTTACACTGGTCTTTGCTTTGATACCATGTTAACTTTCCATGAAACTCTGCAACTACTTAGATGAATAATTGAAAACTGAAACCTAGTTAACTTTCACCAAGATACAGAGTCTCTTAACAGTTCATATGCAACAAAATAAAAACACAGAGATAAAAACACATCACACAAATATTGGCACACTTGTTCTCTCAAGAAACTCAACAGGGTGAACTTGCTTGCTTGATGTGGCATTTTATTGATTGTCTTGGAACACTTGAATATATTACAGACCAAATTGTCTCACTTGAGAATGCATTTTTCTTTACTCACAAATCTTAGCTGATATGGTTGATCTCAGTTGGTCCCCAATACTACTTGATCTCAGCCCTCTAGCACTTGGCAATCTTATTTCTTGCATTGATCTCCTATTTCCTACCACACTTCAAGCCCTATTTTCTAGCACACTGGGGCCCTATTTCTTAGCGCACTTCAACCCCTATTTATTAGGACCCCAACTCCTCCTCCTTGTGTACAACCAACTCCTAAATACTTGCGCACTTGTTTCTCCTATTTCTTAGGAAACAAGTTCCCTACACTCCACAATCAAGACTCTCTCACAAACTCGTGACTTGTCTTGTATCACAACCTTGTGCACAAAACAATGAATTCCTTTGTGCCTTTGAACTCATCTTTATAGGCCCAATTTGAACATGCAAGGAGGTCTAGTTCAAATTTAGAACTCAAGTTCTGATTGAAAAGTTAATTGAGAGTTCTTCTCGTCCTTACTCCAATCAACACTGGAGCTCCTAACTCGTCCTTCAATCAAGGCTGAAGGCTAACTCACACTAACTTCACTGCTAACTGCTACCTCATTATATAGTCAAACTAATCAAGACTCCTATATAACTAGAGCTTCAACTCTCTGCACGCTGACTTGATGATTATTCCAATAAGCTGGAAATAACTCATCCTAACTGTAGTCTAACACATGAGGAGATTTTGAGGTCTTCACTAGCTAAGGCAAAAGCCAAAAGACCTTGCTTGCTACATTTTCAACACAGGGAAACTACCAAAATAAAATAGATAGATTCGATAAATTATTTGGAAGGTTCATTGGCTCTTTAGTAGATTCAATAAATTATTTGGAAGGTTCATTGGATTTTTGTGTCATTTGTAATGAAATTCCTAAATAAGTGGGTGTCACTATTTGCAGTCATGTATTTTGCAATCAACGAATATGAGATTACCTTAGTAGGTGATACCATTTTCCCTACTCTAGTCTACAAAAGTCATCTGAAAAATGATTCGATGTTTTCTCCAATTGCCTTTAAGCATTGCACTTTTGATTGATATCAACAAGTTTAGAAGGGATCAGTGGACTACATAATAGCATCTTCAAGGTTAAACAATTCATTCAAACTTCTCAAGGAGACTAGGCCCTATCAAAATTTGACCTCCAACTAATTAAAGAAAGCCATTGATGATGTAGTTTGTGTTCTTTGATGATGTCATCATTCATTTGGAAAAATATTTAGTTGTCCTGAAAAAGAGAGATGATATCTCTTTGAGATAGAAGCCAACATACAAGTAATCACATTTTGACATGGCTTTGTATTTCTAAGGCAATCAAACATAGGGGAAAAGGTCATTACACCTTGGAGATCTTGAGGTGGCTTCACGAGATTAGAAACTTCATTTTAGAAACCACATGTTGAAGAAAGGATGAGATTATGGGATTTCCAAGTGTTCTAAAGAGGACCACTTGTCCCCAAGTTGGAGCCAAATGTTATACATTATTTTGTTGGGTAAGCATAAAGGGACTTGGGTCGTATCTAAAAAAAATGAAACAATTATTATGGCTTGATGTAATAGAGCTATAGGTAGACAATGCACAATCAAAGTTGAACATACATGTTACGCATGGCCTCAAAGTACAAATGCAACTACATCTCAAAAATGAAATGCCTATAGTAGATAAGGGGCAGATGTTGGTGCATAGAGACTACATCGGATTTCTTGTTAATATTGCAAATGGAAAAATGGAGTCAAATAGAAAGAGGACTAAGCATTTTTTTCAGAGTTTTCCATCATAACAAAATGACACATTGACACTAGATATTGAGCGGTTGCTTTGAAGCCATGTGCCTTTTTCATCAATGAATGATTATTTTTTGTACAAAGAACTATTAATGTAGTTGGTGATGATTTGATTATTAATAGTGGAGGATCCTTGGGATGAATTTCAATGAGACCCTTACACTAGGATTAGTTGGATTGAGACTTTTAGATCAAGAGCACGAGCATGATATAAAATAACACCACATCATGTTGAAATTTCGCAAACTAGTGCTACAACAAATAAAGTAACAACTCAAGCAAGAAGCCAAAAGATCCATGGGAACGTGTCAGCTATCTTTCATGTTATTTGCATACCTTTCCACCTTAAAATAACATAAGAAAAGAGTTGTATACATAGTTTTCAAACATGATAAGCAACCAACAAATTGGACATTGTTAAAATGACTTATCTAGTGATGCATCACTAACACATTTGGAGTCAAGGCTTTCTATACAAAGGTAATTGATGATCCAAAATACAATATAGCACCCTCAACCACTAGTATCATAGCATAAAATTTACATAGGGTGTGCCCTGACTGTAGCAAGGTGCCTAGCACACCATTGTTTGAATGAATTTGAAATTAAGGTTTCTAAACAATGTTTATGTATGGAGGGTCTCATAAATTAAATTTTGTCTCAAGTAAAAATTAAAATATACCCCACAAGCAGACGACCAAATTCCTTGGGCTTCAAGGTATTATTAAAATTGAACGTTTCCTCTAAAGTGAAAAACGGCCTACCTATTTAGAAGCCCCTCCCAAGTCTGAAATTTACTTTGGCCCCTATGGAGAAATTGTCAAATCAAAAGAGAGGGTTTGGTGACAAGGGTTTTGGGTTTGGTTTTGATTGGTTTTGGGATTCGTTTGAGCAAGGTTTCTTGCATGTGGAAGATCGAGCTTCAGGGCTATCAAAAGTTTGTTTGGCTGTAAGAGTAGCACATCCTTTTATGCCCTCATTACGACTTCATTCCTGAGGCTTTCAGTGTATTGAAGGAACAACTATTCGGTCCTCTTAGGGCATCAAAGTCTGCACTGGGAAGTGTCTCCCTATGGCTTGAAGAAGACTTGAAGGCCAACGAAAATTGTTACAAAACTACTACAAGCTCGGTTTCCTTTTGAAGAAGAATAATGGCTAGTATGGTGCTTTAAGTTTATCCGCCCTACAGAAGAATGGCCTAATGAAACAAAAGGCCCAACCTTGACTCAATCCTTATACTCAAAAAAGCAGCGAGGAGTATTGACTATGATTATAGGAACTTATTGTGGTGTCACTGTAAGAATGAAATACTAAACCTAGTCGCAATCCTGAAAACGTCATTCTTCCTTCCTTAAGGACAGAACTTAAGAGTATTCTATTCCCTAATTGTATGTGCGGAACTGTTAAAGGACTTACCTAAAGTAAATGGCATATAAAATGTATGGTTCATTGGTATACTTTTGAGCAACTTTTTATTGCTAATACAAAGTTCTTACAAGTGCAGGAGATTTTCATGCATAGTGACAAGTTTTGGAAGGATTTCATCCATTTCAGTAATTTGTCTCTTCTAGATCAGTGAAGAGTATTAACCAGTACAACTAATTCTAAACAAAGGGCTTTTGAGAGGTTCTTGAAGGGATAAATTCCGAGCATAAGAGAAAGTTTACTCATGTGTTTGTAGGAGCTATCCATGCAGTCTTATTTGGCAACTCTGAGGTGAATCTAACCAAAGCACTTCAAGATTGACACTCGCCTATTCTGAAACATTGCAGTGGAACCAAAAAAGAAGGGCAATACTTTTGTTTTGATGTCTTGATTTTGTGGCATCTCAGTCCAACAAGGATCTATGGTTCCTTGGTATATTCTTGGGAATTCTTTGTTGACCTAGTCGCAATTTGAAGGTCAGATATCAAAGATGTCCTAATCACCAATCTTCTACAACATATATGTTCCATGCGGCTCTTGTCAATTGTCAATTAGCTATGTTTGAAGCTTTCGTCCAAGTCTAAAAGCATCCTCATTATTGTTTGCATTAAAGCCTAATATAGTTACTACATGTGCATCTTAAGAACCGACTTCCGTGGAAAATTTGAATAGTTCAATCTTGTATATACCTATGACCCGTCACCTGGAGACTTGAAGCGATAGAAGGATCATTGCATTACAAGTGAAGTTTCGTCCCAAAAAGGACATTAAACTAAGACAACAATATAACGCAGGTATGCAAGTTGTCTTTGAGTCACATTGATCATCTAACCCTTGAACAATTTTGCATACAAATCTTTGATGTCATTAAAAAGGAACAAAAGTATTGGAATCACCGATTGTAGCATTGATGGCCTTGAGTACTTTCCTAGTTAACCTACCTCCTCCACCACCCTAAGAAGTTTATTTCCCATTAGGTCAGAGAAACTCAAAAACAACTAAAGAGTCCACCCATAAAATTGTAGGCTTTTCCCCTTATTTATTGAAGAGAATGACAAAGTTCAGAGCTAGAAACTTCTTCAAACATATCTTTATTGTCCTTTTTCGACACGAATCTAAGAAAGCGTGTCACTACTTGTATAATCTTTGCTATATTAGCCCTATCTAGCTCTTGAATTTTGTTGTCCAAAGTCTCAAACACCTAACTCAACCAAGTCGTGGAACCCCTTTAAGTCGAGGTCATCTGCGTTTTTCATGCACCAAATAGAATTGATTCCTTTTCTATCAAAGTGATAAAAATACGTGTTTTTTTTCCCAAATCAAGCCAGGTGGCTTTTCTCTTCATCCTTCACTTTTTCCTTGATAGGTTAACCTTCCTTTCCTACTTTCATGTGTTGAAATATGTAACTAGGTCCAGTCTTCGTAATGACACATGTAATCATGATTTTATGTATTTAATGTAATAATAAAAATAAATTTATTATTATTGATCTTGAGGCATGGGTTTTATGATCAAGGAAGTCTATTTTTAGGTCTAGCTCCTATTGTGAGCTTTTAGGACTTTTGTCATTGAGTCATTAAGTCATTTTCATGTATGAAAGACCCTTTTGGGCAAGTTACATACTGTAAAAGAAAATTATTTGAGTTAAGATTGTGAGCTTTTAGGGCTTGTCATTGAGTCTAAAAGTCATTAAGTCTTTTTGGGGCAAGTTACATATTGTAAAAGAAAATTATTTGTGCTAAGAAAACCTCCAAATCCAAGTCAAAATACATGCAACAAGTCGGTCTTCCTAACATGACAAGTCGGCCTAAATGCAACTACAAGTCGACCTACAAAGATGGACGTGCAGCCTATATAAAGGAGGCCTCGGCCCTCATTCAATTATACATTCAATCCACCCATAAGTTCGATAAAAGAAGAGCAGAAGTGCGAGGAAGAGAAGAATGAAATAAGAGAGAAGAAATCAAAAATTTTAGATATGTTTTTGGGCTGAATTCTCTCTCACATGTGAGGTAAATTAGGGCATCCACATAGTGTAGAAACACTGAATTGCAAACCTCAAGGAAGCCAAAATTTTGCATGTGAAGGATCTCTTGCAAGTCAAAATTATAAGAAGACAAATCCAAGGACAACAAAGAAGAATCTCTCTCCAATCTTCCCTTGTTTGGTCACACGTGCGAGAATTGCAAGAGGTCGAAAGTCGTAGGCAGAAGGGGTTGAAATTACGGTCAAGGTTGCAGGTTCGAATTCTTGGTCAAAGGAAAGAGGAAGCTACTGAAAGGAAAGTTTAACTTGAGTAAAGGCAAGGATTGACTTGGTCTTGGAGGAAGTTTTTGTCAAGGGTCTAGGTCTTGGAATTCGTCAATTGAAGATTCTATAAGAAGAAGATTTCTCGTGGGTTTTCCTCTCAAATTGGAGAGGTTTTGGCTTTGGCTGATCGCCTATATCTTGTGTCCTGTCTTATTGTTCTATATGTTTTGGTAGCTGTTTGATGAAGAGAATAATAATAATAGTCAAATTAAAGAAGCAGTTAAACAAGAAAAGTAAAAATACACCACAAACAATTATCAAAGAGAAATCACCTACACTTGCTGCCCCAGATTTCTCAACATGGCATTGAAGCTAAGGCGACAAGTTAAGGAAGGGAAAATTAAAGAAGGACACTCACAGGCCCTAGCACTAAAAAGATCATCAAGAGCTAAGGTAATATAAGAAAAGTCAACTTGAAGAGAGGCATAAAAAGGAGCATCAAGAAAAATTCAATGAAAACAGTGAATCTCCAAACATACTCAAGGGGCGAGTTCAAGAAGAAAAATTCTCAAGGTCTGATCTCAAAAAATAACAAATAAGTTACAACAATCTACATCTCTCTCAAGACATTGAAAATACCTAATCTCATTCCAAAGCTAAGCAAAATTCTGATTACAATCTCAACCCTTCTCCAAGTAAGTAGACCCATTCTATAAATTTAGAGTGATACTACATCACTGTTTCAAGAGGCCGTAGGCTCAATTCAAGAAAAGCGAAGTCTGTTTTGCATGTCAAAATCATCAGCAACAACCACAAAGCCTAAGAAAGATATATCTCCTCAAGAAGTCCGAGAATTCCATATTATCTATCGCTAATCGCATCTTGTGGTGAATCGAATCCATGCAACACAAAAATCACAAGCACCAATCATATATATCTCAATAATGCATTCAAGAAGGCCAACCTTCCAAAGGAATTGCCTTGATACTCATCTACACATTTCTTGTAAATAGTTGAACAAAGGAATTATAGGTAGAAAATAAGTGCAACAAAAGGGATCTACATATTAAGGTTTTCTTGTAGAGAAGTCATGTGCCCATCATGGTAGTAGAGAGGAGCTACAATCAGTCTATGTCTTAGGGAAACTCGTGAAGGAGCATGCCTTGATACTCATCTACACATTTCTTGTAAACAGTTGAACTAAGGAACTGTAGGCAGAAAATAAGTGCAACAAAAGGGATCTACATAATAAGGTTTTGTTGTAGAGAAGTCTTGTACCCATCATGGTAGCAGAGAGGAGCTGCAGTCAGTCTATGTCTTAGGGAAACTCGTGAAGGAGCAAGTACCAAGAAAAGAACAATGAAAGAAAGTCCGAAAGATTGCAAGAAGGGCAACAAAGATTTCTTTGTGAAAGAACCATGGCATCACACGTAGGTATCCATGAGCTATGTATGTATGATATTTCTATTATTGCCAAGGGTCCATCATAAAATGATGTAGTGTTGAAGTTATGACTCTAAGGTTTGTATTTTTGAGCTATGGATGGCTCATATGAAACCCTAGTATTTAGAAACTTGAATCTTAAAGTACTTGTTCCCTATGATGTGATTTCTAGGGTTTGTAAGGATTCTAGGGCATGGAATAAACCCTTGTGTGACATAATATGATCTAGGGTTTGAGCCTAAGAAACCCTAAATCATAGAAAACTAACTTGGGATCATGTTTTGGTATCATATTCTTTGTTTGGGGTGGCTGTTAATTAATATTGAAGGTACAGGAAGTAATGATGGTAGTTGTTAATTAATATTGAAGGTACAAGAAGTATGATGTAGTTACAGAATTATCGATAGCAAGGAGAAGTAGAAGATGAAAGATCTCTACCATGGTTAATGAATTACAGTCAGTGAAATATGAATGAATGCATCATATTAAGGATGGCATCATAATAGCTATGAAGCAAGAGCTCATACAGAAGCTCGAAAGATTGCTGAAGTAAAAGTCTATGAGTGTCATCATTAGAAAGTAGCTCTTGGTAACCTCATTTGAATCATAAGTAGTACTTATGGGTAGAAGGAAAGTCATCTAGTATAGAGCTCATCATACATTATTAGAAAGAAGCATTTGCATGATGAGGATAACCAAGCTCCTCCACTGGAATCTTCCTTAGAAGGTTCATTTCTTGGAAGAAGCAAATGCTTCGCTGAGAATTCCACTTTGAATGGGATTCATTGTTTGAAAGAATGATGGTATGATGACAAAAGAATGCAGCATGTTGAGATGGTTGAAATACTTTCAATCAAGGATAGGAAGTTGTTGAAGCAAGTCTATATTACAAAAAATAAGGAAAGAAGTATGCATGCATATGTTTGATAAGATAAGTTATGTCATATAGTTGCAGATAACAGGGATAGATACTCTACCTCATGAGTATGATCAAAGGAAAGGAATCTCTTTCGTTGAAAGAATCCATGAAGGCATGGGTCACATATTGTCTAGATGAAATCAAAATAATATGTCCTCATATGAAATATGAGGTGGTTGACAAAGATGAAGGAACTATGATTGGGAGTTGTTGGGAAGCAATATGTGAAAACAGAAAAGAATAGATCGTGAAAGATGAAACTATGGAGAAGGAAATCAAAACACAAAGAATAAAAGAGTTGACTATGATATCTCCATGGGAAAGATTTGAAGAACTTGGAAAAGTCTGAAAAAAAATAAGACCCTTGAAAAATGAATATCTTGGAGATGTGTCAACATATATGTTTGTAGGATGTTGATAAGCAAATGTCATGACGAAGGGCCATTAGAAAGGTAATCTTTGATATGATGTTCATTTTTTAAGTTTGAACAATATCTGGATGGGTTGATACAGGGCTACCAAGAGAGAGTTGTGGAAAGTTACCCACAACTAGTAAATCATGTGATGCAATGGAAGATCCTGAAGGAGACATGGTATGGAAAGGGTAACACTATGAAGACAATGGATCACTCTCCGATGAAAGGAAGGATGACATGACTGCCCTGATTCAAGAAGGAAAGTGATGGATGGCCGATGCCCTACAAAAAATTCCCAAAAGATGAAGGCTCCATAATATGAAAATGAAATTCATGACATCGAATGGAGGAGCGTACAAGCAGTTGAAAGTCCCATGATCTCCACCAGTGAAGAAAGTGGTGTTGTTGGAAACAAGTTCCTGGTTAAGAGGGAGCCTAGAAGCAAGTTTTCGATTAAGGAGAAATTTGGAAACAAGTCCCTAAATAAGAGGGAGCTTGGGTACATTCCATTTTTAGGAATGGGTGCATTCCTTTTATAGGAGTGGGTACATTCCTTCATTGGAATGGGTATATCCTCCCTAGTTGAGAGGAAGAAATAGACACATCATTTTTGTCTTCACTTGGGAAGAAGGAATGGAGGATTGGGTAAGCATCTGGCATTTGATACTCTTTGAGGATGTGGTAGGGCATCCAAGATAAGAGTAGTCGTAGAGGACCAATATTCTTTAAGGACTGGGAATCCAAGATAAGAATAGTCCTAGAAGGACATATCCTGTGAACAATCGGGTGGGTATGCTCCTTGAGAGACAATGATGAAGGTGTCTATAAATCATTGGTCTTGCCAACATTGTGCTCTTATCTTGTGGAGAGATAGAGTCGTTAGTCAAGGCCTTGCTATGTGACAATGTTGGATGATATGATGCTATACAAATGGGTTACCAATCTGACTCTTATGAGAATTCTTCAAATTGAGAATGTCCAAGTACCTTGTATGGATTATGAATACCTTCCTAGTTAAGAGGGAGTGTCGAAGTAAATACCTTGTATGGATTATGAATACCTCCCTAGTTGAGAGGGAGTGTTGAAATATGTTAGTAGGTTCGGTCTTCATAATGACATATGTAATCATGATTTTATGTATTTAATGTAATAATAAAAATAAATTTATTATTGTTGATCTTGAGGCATGGGTTTCATGCTCAAGGAAGTTTATTTTTAGGTCTAGTTCCCATTATGAGCTCCTAGGGCTTGTCATTTAGTCTGCAAGTCATTAAGTCATTGTCATGTATGAAAGACCCATTTGGGGTAAGTTACATACTGTAAAAGAAAATTACTTAGAGTTAAGAAAACCTCCAAGACCAAGTCAAAATACATGCAACAAGTCGGTCTTCCTAACATGACAAGTCAGCGTAAATGCAACTACAAGTCAACCTACAAAGATGGACTTGGAGCTTGTATAAAGGAGGCCTCAGCCTCATTGAAGGATACATTCAATCCACTGAAAAGTTCGATAAACGAAGAGCAGAAGTGCGAGGAAGAGAACAATGAAAGAAGAGAGAAGAAATAAAAAAATTTAGATATGTTTTTGGGCTGAATTATCTCTCACATGTGAGGTAAATTAGGGCATCCACGTAGTGCAAGAAGACTGAATTGCGTACCTCAAGGAAGCCGAAATTTTGCATGTGAAGGATCTCTCTTGCAAGTCGAAATTATAAGAAGACAAGTCCAAGGTCAACAAAGAAGAATCTCTCTCCAATCTTGCCTAGTTTGGTCACACGTGCGAGAATTGTAAGAGGTCAAAAGTTGGAGGGAGAAGGGGTCACAATTACAGTCAAGGTTGCAAGTCCAAATTCTTGGTCAAAGGAAAGAGGAAGCCACTGAAAGACAAATTTCACTTGAGTAAAGGAAAGGATTGACTTGGTCTTGGAGGAAGTTTTTGTCAACGGTCTAGCTCCTTGAATTCGTTAATTGAAGATTCTATAAGAAGAAGATTTATCGTGGGTTTTCCTCTCAGATTGGAGAGGTTTTGGCCCTGGCTGATCGTCGATATCTTGTATCCTTTGTCTTATTGTTCTTTATGGTCTGGTAGCTGTTTGATGAAGAAGAGAAATCACCTACACTTGCTGCCCCAAATTTTTCAACACCAAGTTCTTTCAATCTCAAGAATTTATCATCCTTGAAAATTCCATTCTTATTATTAAAGAATATTAGTCAGTGGTTTTAGGGCAGAGTTAGTGAGTATTATAGTTACTAACTGACAGTTGTTACAAAATAACAATATGTTCAATGTTGTTTTCTATATTGTAAGCCATGTTTTAGGTTGAGGGAGAATTGGACGTAAGTAGTAGGTGGGCCTTACTCCTTTCTTATTGATGGATGACTTCATGCTGAAGAATCCATTGTACCCTTGAATTTCAGTGCATATAAAAAGTGTCTCAAGTTTCAACAATATCGTGGATGTCTAAATATATAATTTAAACATATGAAACAACACACACCCCTTTCTACCTTGAAATATTTCTTGTATTCCATACAGTTAGATGTCAACTAGGACAAACATGCTAAGTGGCACACCAACCAACCCCATCTGTCTCTCATCAAGCCTGTCCTCCATATCTACCTATGCATCATCCTCTGGATAAACATGCCATTGTGTTGCTGGTTCCTTCAAATACTCAGGTGTCTTCCTATGCTTAAGATGTAGGGCACTGTGCACAACAATTAACTTCTCTGCTCTTTTACAGGTAAGCTTATTCCTCTTGATAGAGTGGATGAAGCTATATGTGGATCAGTTCCTCTTTGCTGCAGAGGAACTAGTAACTTGAGACAACAAACGCATAGCTAGATGTTTGAGCTCTGGAGCACCATCCCCATGCATCCTCCACCAACCAATCGGGCCATCTTGGGTTAGATCTATGCGATATGCCTGAGCACCACGTGTGTTGAAGGGGTCACTAAGATATGCAAATTGAACAAACTGTCTTCGAAATCTGGCCCCCTCCTCCTCATTGTACATCTTTGCAATTTCATGTAGGAAGCCATTCTTTACCTCAGGATCATCAATAAGAGGCACCCTCCCAAGTCTCTCAACATACCATTTTTGGTTTAATGCATACGTTTCCATGTGCAAAGGTGTGTTCATGCAGTCCCACCTACGCTGAATGATGGGTCGAATCTGGGATGTATAGAACTCTAATGAGGGCTCCCTTTGCTGAATAGGTGCCTTCACACGACCCATCATGCTATCAAAGGTCTCATAGATTTCTCCAAGACTAGGAGCATTTGAATCAATGCAACGAATGACCTCCACAATAGGGCCTAAGAATGACACCAAATAAGAACAATCTGCCAACCAATCTTTGTCCAACACCTGAAGCTTGACCTTCTTCCCTGTGTCTGTCTTTGATTCTGACCACCTTCCCCACTCTAAACTCACAACCAAGGATTGTATAGTTGCTTGTACCTCTAGCATTCTCTCCAATATGAGAAAATAGGTAGCATATCTAGTATTAGTGGGCTTGAGGAATTCCTTCCTCATGTGAGCCCTGTACAAGGCCAAGGAGGTGTGGTGGTTGCAGATAAACATCTGCACATCTCTTGCAGCTGTCACCAAGTCTGATATCCACTGAATCTTGCCAATGTCCTTCAGTGCATTATTGAGTGCATGCACACAACAAGGAGTCCAAAAGATATGTTGATACCTGCTTTGAACCAATAACCCAATTGATCTACAAAATACTGCTTCATCTGTCATAACCTGCACCACACTATCAGGCCCAACATCCTCTATAGCTTCTCGAAGAAGCTCAAATTGGAAAGATGCATCCTTGCGCTTTCCATAACAGTCAACAACTATAAGAAAGAATGGATCTTCTGAAGATGTCACTATGATATTGATTAATGGGAGTTTTTGGATGTCAGTCCATCCATCCATAACAATAGAGCAACCAAACCTCAATCATGTTTGTCTCATTCTCTCTTTTTTCACATTAATTTTGGACACATGTTTATCTAAAATTGTTTTTCATAGCTTATGTTCTTCGGGCATCTGAATCAGTGTAATAAATGACCTCCACAATAGGGCCCAAGAATGACACCAAATAAGAACAATCTGCCCACCAATCATTGTCCAACACCTGAAACCTGACCTTCTTCCCCGTGTCTATCTTTGATTCTGACCACCTTCCCCACTTTGAACTCTCAACCAAGGATTGTAGAGGTGCTAGTACCTCTAGCATCCTCTCCATAAGAGAAAATAGCTAGCATATCTAGTATCAATGGGCTTGAGGAATTCCTTCCTCGTGTGAGCCTTGTACATGGCCAAGGAGGTGTGGTGGTTGCAGATAAACATCTGCACATCTCTCGCAGCTCTCACCAAGTCTGATATCCATTTAATCTGGACAGTGTCCTTTAGTGCATTATTGAGTGCATGCACACAACAAGGAGTCCAAAAAATTGTTAGGATATTCCGACACATAGGAAATAGTTAAGTTCAACTTGGTCTAGTATAGAGTTAGGTATAGAGTTAGG
>APFE030219167.1:0-10926 GCA_000404065.3 Pinus taeda
ACTATTGTGCCCCATAGAAGCCCACTATTATTATTATTGTGCCCTTACATTATTATTGTTATGTCGGCTCTGATTACATTATGACCCCTTAGACTCCTATATATAGAAAGGAGGTGTTTTCATTTGTATCATCCAAGAATTGTTCATTTATGTAATGTAAAGGAGGTTGCCCCCTCGAAGAGGCTGAATTCTAAGTCATTGATCTATCTTTTCTATCTTTTCTTGAGCTAGTTTCATAACACTACAATCCACTTCCTACCCTGCGCACAGAGCTGCAGGGGTCTGTGCACACTGTTGCGGACTCTACTAGGCCTCCGTGCACACAACTATGGAGCCTCTATCTACTATTACAACCCAAAACTTTAGACTTATAGACTCAAACCTAATATCACCTTCAGAGATCCATATCACTTCTTGCCTTCCCCAAAAACTGCCTTTTACACTTAGAACCATGCTCTTATTTATACATTCACATGGTTCGCAAACCATGGGTAGGTAGAAACCTTATAGATTAATTTTCAATATTTTAGGGTAGACTACCCTTAGACTTTACCCATTACAATTCAAACACTGCACACTTCACGGAGCTTTTACAATACCAATGCCCAAAAATGTGGGCTTCAAGCCGCAAAATCGTTATGTGGGGGACTCACTGCCCAACAAAAAATCACAAAACTAGCATGATTTCGAGAGACCCAAAGGCAATAAGTGGTTTAGGCTGAGCTCTACTTGATGCCATACAATGGCTGCCACATGTCCAGGATGAGGAGAGAGAAAACCACCCACATCGGGCGGTTAACTCTAGTACAAAAGAGCTGCCCGAAATGGATCACAATTGTTGGATCTAGAACTGCTAGATCAATGGTGGAGATGTGATGTCACTACAAAGGCATACCCAATAGGAAGATAGGCCATGATTAAGGACTTTTGAAGTATGGAAGAATAGATCTTGGTGGGATTTTTATAGTGTTGCTGTGTTTAACAGAAAAAATATCATTCTCGATATTTAAAGGGAAACAGAGACTGAAAAGGTAATAATAATGGCCACAACATGTGTAGCTCATCCCAAACCGATAAAGAATTCATGGAGCAGCACAACACAACACATCATGATGCAACCTGAAACAAACAATCATGGAGTAGACAGCTCTCAACGAAAAACAACAAAACTGATTGTGGGGCATCTCTAGCATAAGGGAACTCTCACACAGAACAACAAACTACCCCAATATGGTTACTCTTCTGTCAGAAGAAGAAACCTTCAAGCCCACTCTTGCCTAGTCAGGGCATCAACCAGTCAACAAGAACAGAAAGGATAGACTAAGACCTCTTGAGCCTCAGAAGGCTCGAGAGAATTGTAAACAGCTAAGAATATCTGAAAGGAAAATGTAATAAGGCTTCAACTTCTGGAGATTGTAGATACTCTATTCCTTACAACTTTTCATCTTCATTCGAGTAATACAAGCTTATTTTGCTATTACATGTTCAATATCCATTTCTCTTCTATTCTAAGCTTGCACTTGGATAAGTCTATTCATGATTTCTTCTGTGTGTAATGGCAGATAACTGTTATATTATCTCTACATTGATAAATTGGATTTTCCATTGAATAGGTTATTCATGTTTTCTTCTGTGTGTAATGCCAGACAACTGTCATCTTATCTTTGCATTGATAAATTAGATTTTCAAGCTTCATTACTTCCTATAGCTAGCCATTCATATATGTTTATGTACGCATCTGTTGGTATAGTCAATATTCTCCATCTATCCATTGAATTTATAAACTATTGAGCATTAGTGGTCTAAAGCCTTGTCAAGCTGAGGGTGTTCATGCATATCTGGAGTGAAAATCGAGTTGAGGTGGTTATCTGTCTTGATCCAAACCTTCATCCATTCCAATATTGAAGATTATATGTTACCAAGCATCTACGAGCTACAATCTAGGAGAGTTTCTTGGAGTGATAACATAATTGGCACCGTTGTCGGAGAGAGGAAACTAAAGTTGAGCTTCCTTGGGAAATGACAAAGATCCAACTTTGATGATAGACAAAGTCTGGGCACTTTTTTGGTTGTAATCATCTATCTGGTGACTCTACCAGAGGCTCAACCTCTTGGCAACTCAACTTCATAGTTCTGGCTGAGTTTGTAAGGCACACTAGGAGAAATCCTCATAAGCCACAAGTTGACCTAGTGCCTGACCCTGAAAAGATCATCAAAGAAAGAAAGGTATTGCAGAAAGCAGCATTAGGTTTAGGTAAGCCTAAACAATATTCTATATGTCTTCAAGAAGATCCTACAATAGAACAAATATACGTTAAGAGTATAGCATCTAATGCTAGAAGTGAAGAAAAAATATCAGAAATTCATAAAGCTCCTTATTCTTTAGGTTCTCCTTTTGTTGTAAGCCCAAAGGAAACCTCACCTCCTATCCATCATAGTCCTTTAGTCTTGTCAATCGCTCCTCAGCCCTCTGACATTCAAACTTCTAGTAGCCTTATAACCATCACAGCTATGGCAGGACCACAAGCACCTACCAAAATGGAAAGAATCATAGCTGCTAGGTATAGACCTCTAATACTCTCCACTTCTTTGAATGTCATGCCTACTAGAGAATATCAAAAGTGTATACCTAATTTCACTAGGACTAAAGGTATTACAACTAGAGAACATCTTGAATCATTCTATAGCTATGCTGATAAGTTGGACATTAGTGAAGTTGATTTCTGGATGAGAGTCTTTGTCCAGAGTGTACATGGAGAGGCTAGGAAATGGTTCAGAGAACTAACCCCAAGATCTTTAGTAGATATTGAGGCCTTAGATGATGCATTCCTAAAGCAATGGGGGGATAAGAAGAGTCCCATTTACTACCACATTGAGTTTGGGAACTTAAAGAGGGAAAATGGTGAGTTGTTGTTTGATTTTAATAAGAGGTTTAACCACATGTACAAAAAGATAACAGTTGAAGTGAAACCCACCACTACCTTTGCTAGACTCATCTATGCCGGTGCCTTTGATTCTGACTTATGTTCATTGTTGAGGGAGAGGCAATGTGCTTCTTTGGCTGATGTATAGGATGTTTCCTTGGAAGTAGAATCAAACATCATGGCTACTAAGAAGCTCAAGGGAAATGCTGGTAGAAGAAGACAAAGGGGCGAGCCTTCATCATCCTCTGATCCCAAGATAGATAAAATGGCCAAGATGATAGAGTCATTAGACTCTGAGATATCCAAATTAAAAGTTGAGCAATTCTCTGGGAAAGGAAGAGTTCCTAACACCTTTGATCCTCCAAATCCAAATCCATATAGGAGAGAAAATGAGCAATTACAAATTTTGCAAAGAATAAAAGATGCCAATGAAGACCAAAGGGTGAGGACCCCTTTCCAAAATGCGGTCATAAAATAAGAGTAGTTTGATGAAGATGATGAGATCCATTGTATGGAAGACAAAGGTAGTGGCCCTTTTTTGAGCTTAGCTACCTATGGAAGGTCATTATTCAATGACCAGATTAGCTAAGAGTGGGATGGTGAAACTGTTCTACAAACTGAAGATCAACAAAGATATAATTTGAGGTCAAAGATGAATAATGCCAAGGAAACTCCTATTCAAAGAGCTTTTGTCCCTGTAGTACAACAAGCTAATAAGCAGAAGAAACTGGCAGTTAATCCCATCATCCTCAAAGCTCCAGCTCACGAGGTAAAAGGCCTTGACAAGTCTCCTCCTCCTTTCAATTTTCAATCAAAAATTTAGAAGCAAATAATACCTATGCCTCTGATTGAACTAGTTAAGAATGAGTCATTCAAGAAATCTATCCTTGAGGCTCTTGAGCCTAAAGCCATCCAAGCCTCCACTAATTATGTAAATCTACAAGATGACCAACCAGTTGTTATTCTTATCCCAATGATTAAAAATTGTGAAGACATCTCCCCATCATTCTATTTTTCTCTGTGTATTCATGATAAAATCCTTCACAATTTCCTTTTGGACATTGGAGCCAACCATAATCTAATGCCCAATGCTGTCATGGACAAATTGGGTCTTGACATTACCAAGCCTAACCATGACTTGTTTTCTTTTCACTTTGGAAAAGTGGAATTCATAGGACTAATCAAGGACCTAGACATCACTTTGTCTCAGCTGCCCATGAAGAGCATGATGATGGATATTTTGGTGGCAGATGTACCCCCCATGTTTGGCATGTTGTTTTCGAGAGGCTGGATCGAGAAATTAGGTGGAACATTGCAAAATGATCTGTCCTATGCTACTGTCCCAGTTTTTGGAGGTGAATATAGGAGACTGTACAGAGAGGCTCAGCTAACTTATATAATGAGTGATGGAAGGAATCCCATTAATCATCCCATCTATGCTGTTGGCATTGATTTTGGAGTTGATTTTCTTCAAATTGAAGAATCTCAACTAGCCTCTATGGAGCTTAAAATCCAGTTTTACAAATCATAGAGGAAGAAGGCCCACAGATCTGGGACATGTTCTTTGAATGAGCTTGCTCTAAAGAAGTTGCAGGTGCAGTTGTAGTCCTTGTGTCCCCCACACAGGAATGCATTGATTCATCTTTTATATCAACTTTTCAGGTGAAAAAAACCTTCCAAGCAAAACATCCAAGGCTGAAAGCATATAGAGATGAGGTGAAACATAGACCATCTTTGCCTGATAATGTCTCTCATGAATTTGCTAATATGCACATTGACCAAGAAAAAGAAGCCTTTAACATAAAGGCAAAAAGGGTCAATTTTCAGTTTGGTTACAGTGTTCTCAAAAGGGATGCATTAAAGGAAGGAGCAGATGTTTTTGATGGCCCAGCCAATGGATTGTTCTTCAAATTTTAATTCAGTTAAGGCTTTAAAGCCTTGGTATTTTAAATATGTTTTTCCCAGTTTTTATTTTCATTGCAAAATAGACTCCATTCCCAATGGAACACTAGAAGGAAGATTTGATTTTGTTTTTATAGGAAATGCATTGTTCTGTAATTCTTGAAACCTCACAGGGAGGATTTCATCCCTAGAAGGAGCCAATGTTAGCCTTGTTGGAAAATGGCCCAAAAATGGATCCAAATATGCCCCAAAGTCTCCAAAGTTTCTTAAAATCATGCCAAGGATAAAGACCATCACATGCCAAGAGCCCTTGGAAGGGAAAAAATGCACTATTAGGACGCTGAAAACACTCAAAATTAGTGAAAAACCAAGTATTGGGAGCATACACAGTCAAAGCACATGAGCCATTAGATCTGGCCAATCAACGGCCTAGATCTAAGCAACAAATCACAATCGAAGAATCTAATCGGTGGGCAGTGGCAATCAGCACAAGACACCACCGATTAGTGATCTCCAATGGTCGGATCAGTGGAGGCAAATCGACACAGACAGTATGGAATGAGTGATGGCAATCAACGATGTAATGTGGTTCGTCGATCAAGCGCATAGATCAATGGCCCACATCACATCACAAAATCGCTATTGGAAGTAAAAGGAGTGTGCTAAGTAAGGGCCCTGGGCATGAGCGATAAGTGACTGTGATCATATCCCATCGATATATCATAGTGGGGCAGCACCAAGGGGCATAACCTGTACACTTTCATAAGTGCGATGTGATGATGCATACCCAACAGTATTCTAAATATTATCTGATAATATTTGAGGTCTGCAGAAAGTCCAATTTCAATGCATTTTTGTGTATTTTCATTATATAATGAAATATAAAGGGAGCCTTGCGCAATGACGATGCGATAGGTCCCGGACCCGAAAGGGTTTATTAAGACAGTTGAACACCATTTCAAGTCCAATAAAGTAGGATTTTCACATTTTAATGTATTTTCCAATATAAATGGAAAATTACAAAATTGACAGGATTTCGGGAGAGCCAAAGGCGATAAGTGGTTTAAGCCAAGCTCTGCCCGATGCCATACAACGGTCGCCATGTGTCCAGGATGAGGAGAGAGAAAACCACCCTCATTGGGTGGTTAACTCCAGTATAGAAGAGCCGCGTGAAATGGATCACAACCATTTTATCTAGAACTCCCAGATGAATGGTGGAGATGTGATATCACTACAAAGGTGGACCCAATAGGGAGATAGGTCATGATTAAGGACTTTTCAAGTCCGGAAGAATAAAGCTTGGCGGGATTTTTACAGTGTTGCTGTGTTTTTCTATGTTTGATAGAAAAATAGTTATTCTAAATATTTAAAGGGAAACAGAGACCGGAAATGGAATAATAATGGCCACAGCATGCGCAACTCATCCCAAACTGACAAAGTAGTCATGGAGTAGCACAACACAGAACAACACGATGCAACCCGAAACAAACAACCATGGAGCAGATAGCACTCAGCTAAAAAAAATAGAACGGATTATGGGGCATCTCTAGCATGAGAGAGCTCTCAGATGGTGCATCAAAATACCCCAATACGGTTACTCTTTTGTCAGAAGAAGAAACCTCTAAGCCCACTCTTGCCTAGCCAAGGCATCAGTTAGTCAACAAGATAAAAAGGATAGATTAAGACCTCTCAAGCCTCAGAAGGCTCGACAACATTGTAAAGATCTATAAATATCTGAAAGCAAAATGTAATAAGGGTTCAACTTCTGGAGATTTTAGATACACTGTTCCTTGCAACTTCTCATCTTCATTCCAATAATACAAGCTTATTTTGGTGTTACATGTTCAATATCCATTTCTCTTCTATTCTAAGCTTGCACTTGGATAAGTCTATTCATGATTTATTTTGTTTCTAATGCCAGATAACTGTCATCTTATCTCTGCATTGATAAATTGGATTTGCCATTGAATAGGTTATTCATGTTTTCTTCTTTGTCTAATGCCAGATAATTGTCATCTTCTCTCTGTGTTGATAAATTAGATTTGCAAGCTTCATTACTTCCTGTATCTACCCATTCATATATGTTTATGTATGCATCTTCTGGTACAGTCAGTATTCTCCATATATCCATTGAATCTATAAACTATTGATCATTAGTGGTCTAAAGCCTTGTCAAGTTGAGGGTGTTCATGCATGTCTAGAGCAGAGTTGAAGCGATTATTTGGCTTGATCCAAACCTTCATCCATTTCAATATTTTCGAGAAGGATATTGAAGATTATATGTTACCAAGCATTTCCAAGCTACAACCTAGGAGTGTTTCTTGGAGTAATAATAGGTCTCATGGTGAGTACATGACAGATAGAGGTGACACAATTAGAAGTCACGGGTCCTTGGATACTCCAAATAGGAGAGGTGATGGGCACAAGTATGATTCTAGTTCTTTCTCTGATAGGTATTATGATTGACATCGTTATAATCCTTACAGTAGGAATGAAAAGGGATATTTTTCTGGATAAATTTAGGAAAGGAAAGCCACCTAGATTTTTTGGAGAGATGAATAAATCACATGATGCAGATGGGTGGTTGCTTCGTATGAGGAATTTCTTCACGTTGCATGATTACTTGGAGAAAATGAAAGCCAGAATAACTACATACAGTCCCAAAGGTAAAGAAAATACTTGTTGGGAATATGTGAAGAATGCTAGAGGTATTCATGAGGAGGACTTGACTTGGAGTGAGTTTGAGAGACTATTCAAGGAGAAGTACCTATCTGAGAGATACTTTGATGACATAGAAAAATAATTCTATGATCGCAAGATGGGATTGATGACAGATGAGGATTACACTAGTAGATTCTTGGAACCACTGAGGTATGTGCCTTACCTCAAGGAGGAGAAGGCTAAGATTCAAAGATTCACTAGTGGATTAAGGAATGCGTTCAAATACATGATTGAGTTCAAGGAGCCATGATCATTGGAGGAGTTGAGTTGAAAACTAAAGCATTTCAATGAGAAATAAAAACATAGATCTGAGGCTAATATGGAATACAAAGTTAATTCAAAGAACAAAGGAAAATGGGACACGAAATGAGCAAGACCTTAGGATACATGTAATAAAAAGAATGAAACACCATTGAAGAAGTTCAATGCATTTGACAGAGGACAAGGAATTCGATCCAAGGAGTAGAACAAGGATGTAGGTTGGAAACCTATAGAGTGTTAGACTTTTGGAAAAGATCATTGGAGGAGACATTTTAAACATCATCAGTGTGGTAGACCACAAGTCTACATTTCTTAGGAGGCACATAAAGTGGGAGATGTTGGGAAAAGTATTCCTAGGATAGATGTAGTGCTCAATAAGAGACAGAAAGATCATAAGGCAAATATCCTTGAGAGGGATGGTAAGCTTTGTGATGAGGTTGTTTCTATTTTGATTGACCCTCGATATAATTATATTTATGTTAATCTTGACCTAATGGACAAGTGTGGTTTGAATAAAGAAGTGCATGCAGACTCTTGGTTAGTGCAGTTGGCTATAGGTACAAAGAAGCAAATTCATCATTGGGTAAATCTTGTACACTTGATTTGAATGGTATGACTACCTCAGCACATTCAAATGTATTATCATTGGGATCAGATAGTATGTTATTGGTCATGGATTGTTGTACCTTCATAGAACTAAGGTGGATTCTTATGACAAATCCATTGAGTGCTTGGATTACAATGGGGAACAAAGAATTTTGCAGAGTAAGAGTAAGGCAACATCAGTTAGAATGTTGAAAACTATACAGGCTAAGCGTAGTCATAGGAAAGAGTGTGTGTTATTTGTAGTGTACATTTCTTGTGACAAAGGTAAGGAAGTTGAGAATGCAGACGTTTTGAGAAGGTATCGAATTATACAACAATATCAAGATGTATTCCCTACAGATATTTCAGAGTTTCCACCTCACAAGCAACCAGAATTTTCTATTGAGTTGGTGCCAGGGGTAGCTCCGATATCAAAGGCACATTATAGGCTGAGTACACCTCAGTTGGTAGATTTGAAGTTATATTTGAAGGAAATGTTGGACAATGGATACGTTAGGCCAAGCGTATCACCATGGGGCACACCGGTATTGTTTTGGAAGAAGAGGCATGGTACTCTCAAGTTGTGCATTGATTATAGGCAGTTGAACAAAGTGATCATAAAGAACAAGTATCCGATACCGAGGATTGATGACTTGTTCAATCAGTGGAAGGGATTCACAATGTTCTCAAAGATTGATCTAAGATCCAGATATCATCAGGTACCCATTAAAGAAGAAGACATCTACAAGACAACTTTTGAGACCATGTATGGGCATTATAAGTTTGTTTTATTTCCATTTGGTTTAACTATTACTCCAACTACCTTTATGTGATTGAAGAATAGTGTGTTGTGTCCATATTTGGTCAAGTTGTTTATTATTGTGTTCATCGATGGTATCTAGGTATATTCAAAAAATGAAGAAGACCATGCCAAGGATTTAGTCACAGTGTTTAGGTTGTTGAGAAAGCATCAGTTGTATGCTAAGCTCAACAAGTGAAGTTTCTTTCAAACTGAACTCCACTACTTGGGACATGTGGTTTCCAAGGAAGGAATAACAGTGAACCCAGAAAAGGTAAGAGCTATCATGGAGTGGGCATCTCCTAGGAATGTTGATGAGGTGAGATCTTTCGTGGGGTTAGAAAGTTTTTGCAAGAGGTTCATTAGGAAATTCTTGTAGATTTCTTACCCTATCATATGATTGTACAGGAAAGGTAAGAAGTTTGAATGGATAGAGGAGTTTGTAGCCAATTTTGAGCGACTCAAGCAGTTGTTGACACATGTGCCAATGTTAAAGATTGCAGATCTAGACATAGAGTTTGTAGTATGTACAGATGCTTGGAAGAGAGGAATTGGTGGAGTCCTTATGCAAGAATGATAGGCTGTATGATATGAGTCATGGAAGTATGCTAAAGATGTTGATTGTGTGATTGATGTGTTTGTACTACAGGTGGAGCCAAAAAGAGAATTCTAGCTAGAATCGTAGTGCATTTTGCGAGAAAGATGCTCATGCTTTAGAATTAAGAAATCAAGCAGGTTAAAGTGAAATGGAAGCACTTTCGGCTTGAAGAAACTACATGGAAAATGGAATATCAGATGCGGGTCATCTATCATTCCTTATTCATTGGTTGAGTGTATGTTTTGTTATATGTCTTTGGAATATGTTTTTGGTACATGTTTTGGTGATGTTTGATATATGTACATATGTATATGGATGTAAATACCGACATGAGATAAGTTATAAAGATCCAATAAGTGGTATGGGTTTCATTTCATGATAGTTGTTATGTTGTTATGTTGTCATGTTGGTTTTCTCTTTTGCAATGTGATCATTGCAAATATTGCATCGAGCTATGTTATAAAGTTGCATGGGAAACATGTTTGATTTCAAGTAGTTTTGCTGAGGTATAGGTGTGGTTGAATGCTGAGGACAGTGTCTGCCAAGGGGGAGGGTTATGTAATAATGCTGGTGAAAATTCCATGTAATAAAAGTTAACAAAGGAACAATCATAACCACAGTTCATGGGCCACTTATTCCAAGTTGAATGCTGTGCAAAAATGTGGTGATGTGGATCACTCGTGATTGATTAATGACTAAGGAAATTGGAAAAGGCAATGGAAAAGTATTTGGAAAGGAAAAGTGGCATTTTGGCACATTTATATATGAAAATAATGGAAATTAGGAGAAAAGGGATGTCAATGATCACAAGTTTCCTATGAGGAGGAATATGAAGGAAAATAATTGAAAATGAAGAAAATAAAGGACTCATTAATAAATAGGCTTTTGAGGATCAGATGACAGACTTCAGTAAGTTCAGTTTTAGATCTCTCTCTATTCTCTTTCTCATACTTTTGAAAACATGGAGCTTCTAGGAGCACTCTTGGAGGAGTGTGGAATACTTAGTGTTTTGGAGCAGGAAGGAAAAGGAAGAGAAGGAAATCATAAGAGAACATCAGGATGAACACCTACATCAAGATTTGCTTAAAGGATCCGAGTTGCATTTATGTTTTCCTCAATACTTTTGGCATGCATGG
>APFE030219172.1:0-10071 GCA_000404065.3 Pinus taeda
AATAATTTTTTTATTAAAAAATATATTTTTAAAATTACAAATTATTAGACATAAATAATGCAAAGTTGTCTCACCTATACACCATGTGAGGATGAAGAATTGTTTAAGGAAGGATAACCTTTCAACCAATATTTAACAACCTTTCAATCCCCTATCACATATAAGTTTAGATTGCTTGACACAATTAAGATGACTAACATAAAAAACCGATTCATATAATTGTAGTACTTGTTAGGTAGTTGTATTTTTGTTCTTAGACTAACTTAATCATTCATGTTAGTCATTTTTAGTTGTATTACTTATTAGCTAGTCTCATATTTTAACCCGTGACTAAATTAGTGATTTATGTTAGTCGTTTTTAGGTTAGTCACTTAAGATTGCTCATTTTTGGTACTATTTCACTTGGAAAAGTTGTGGTGACTAGCTTTCTTAGTCACCTAGTCACTAGTTGCTCATTTTCTACTAGTGCAGAGGCCATTCCTTTACTTGTGAATGGGAATAGGTTGAAAGTTTCCGAAAGGCCATTTTCAAAGCAAGAGTTCATTGATCAACAAAATAGTGATGGTGGAGGAGAAAGTCTCAGCTCCTACCTCATCAAGTCCTTGAGAAAAAGGAAAAAAAAAGAAAAATAAGGAGACTCAGTTGGAAACCTCCATGAGGTGACTGAGTCCCACTGTTGGGTTGAAAACCTCTTGAGGCAGCTCAATGGTGTTAAAGAAAAAAAGGGAGAAATAAAAATATCCCTAGGTGAAAACCTCTCTTGAGGCACCCAAGGAAAGAAGCTAGGATGAAAACCTCTCGGAGGCAGACTAGTTGTTTCTCAAAAATATATATAAATAACAAAAAAAAAATATGAAAATATTGTTTGCAGGTCAGCAGGAGGATGATCAGAGGAACAATAGAGAATCAAAAGGGACCTATTCAGCTCATATTTTTATTTCTCCATTCATTATCCTTCATCATTCCACCATTCCCTTCATCTTTTCACTCATTTTCCTCAGTTTTCAACGGTTCTGTGTTTTCTACAGGATTCCCTATAAACCTACGGGATCCCCTGAAAACCTACAAGATGATCTTGTAGGAATTACAGTGCCTTGGGAATCCTAAAGGAAGTAGCCATAGAGAAAGGAAATGAATTGCACATGTCAAAGAAATAAATTCCTACATCACCATCTCATTACCATACCTCTCTCCACCTTGATCACCCCGCATTCATAAAACAAAAAAAAGAAATTCAAAAAACTTACAATTGTCAAGAAAAAAACAAAGAGAAAAAGATGAAGACAAAGAGCAAGGGGATAACACCTAAAGGTTATTTTTTACCATTCAAAAAACCCAACACCTCCTCTCTACTTATTCTAATCATCCTTAGGTCCCAACAGTAGAATATGATTAAAGTTTTTGAGGGAGAAGCAACTACAGGACATCTTGTAGGAAATCTTGTTGCAACATATCACACAAAACATAAATCATAGGTTGCATCAAGTTTCAAGCATGCAGATCCAAGGTAGAAGAAGCTCCTCCAGAGCCTAGTAGTAGGATCAGAATCATCAACACCATGTACCTGCACATCAAAGAAAATCATCAAAGGACAATAAAAAAGAAGAGGAGAAATCACATTCAACCAACACACATCAAAGACCTCATTTATTTAACAACTACAGCAAGGTATTGTTACCATAGATAAGTATCTCGCTTCCACACTCTCATTTCATAATGTAATCAAAAGACGTAAAAAATATGAACAAGTTGGTTTATAAGTGAAAGGTGGCGAGTTAACTTGGCCACCTTCATTCAGTCAATGAGGACAAAAAAGTTAGTCCTCACACACGTGATAGCATTCAAGTCAAAGGAAAGGAGGATGAGGTCGAAAGCAATTAAGAATACGGATGCCTGAAGTGGGAGTTGATTACGAGGTGAGGAGAATGATAATGTGGTAGTGGGACCAATGGTTCAAAAATAGATATTGGTACCTTAGCTGCCAGCACACCACCTCACTCGAATCAAAGATAATAGGAAATAAAATTTTATCCCTATGCATAGATGCATTCACATTCTCGAGGCTCACACTAGCAAAGTTGCTCTGAGCCCTCCAATAGCCTATCAGAGAGGTAAATTTCATTTTTTTCCTATGCAGGATCACCTATAGGATCCTACAAGGAATCCTACAGGGTCCCACATGAATCTTACAGGATACAATCAGGCAGTCTATAGGATTGGAAGTGAGCAATGTCAGAGGCAGAAAAAGAGGGGTTGCTACATCAAGAATTGTAAGGAGGTAGGCTCTACATTTCCTCCTATTTTTCCAAGTGAAAGGAACAAAAAACCATTTAGTTTGTTGAAATTGATTGCATTAAAAGGGAATTGTATCCATAGAAATTTCAGTTCAATTTCCTTCTTCATTAAAATTTTGTATCAGACATATATACTCCTCCATCCATTAGAAAAAATGACAGGGTGGTTTAATAGAAGGGAGCCCTTCAACACTGTGAGGATTCACCAATTCCCTCCTGTGCTAGAAATATTCACAAGGCATAATTGGATGGGTTTCTTTGAGAAGTTAAGGGGGTATGATGATGAAGTAGCCAGAGAATTTTCTCTTTCCCTCATTCCACTAACTAGGACCCATGCCACTATTGTGGTGAGAGGCCTCTCCATATAGCTCACCCCTAAACTCATAAGCAGAATTACCACACTCCCCTTAGGCGTGCATTGGAGAAAGAAAGACAAGGGAAATAACCAAAATGCAAAAAAGAAATTATTTTTAGAGGGAGAGGAGGCCATGGAAGACAAAAATGGAGTAAGAAGAGCAAGACTACCATACCCTTGGAATGAAATAAGCTACCACCTTATAAAATATATATCATGTGAAGGTAGGTATAATGTAGTATATGGATACCAATTTAGGCTTCTTGAAGACTTGAGGTTTGGAGCAGATACACGTCATCACCACAGAATCAATATACCTATTATACAGCAAAATGACCCCCTCATAATCTTAGAGGAGAAAGACATGATAGCTGACAAAAAGACCACAATCACAAGCCTTGTTACCACACTAACACTAGCTAAACACTAACTACATGATTTTAAAGCTTCTCTGTAAGCCTAAGGGAGTGTTAGTGACCCTACTAACTCTTGTTGTTGGTTTGGGAACAATGTTAGTGGATCCTAATGAGAATCTAAAAGTCAAAGGAGCAAATTGACTCATAAATATCTCTATGTTCCCTCCTAAATCTACTCATAAAAGCAAGGAAACATCTCAAGTTCGACCTATTTGTGAGATTTCTAAATCCTAATTAAGGAGGTAAATGGGAAAGAGTAGAAAAGCATGGCAACATCATTGATTTTACCTTAAGAGACTCATGGAGGAACTTGGCAACCCTAACTCAATTTCTACATAAGCAAAGCTAGGGTTCTGGTGATAGAGGTTAGATCATTTGAAAGGATATCTTACTTGATTGTTGAGCATAGTATCAAATCTAAGCATAAGAAGTTGGTAAGAAGGGGGAGAGAGAGAGAGAAGCTCGAGGGGTAAGGGAAGGCTGATGCAACAAATGGTTGTAATCATTCTTCCAACATTAATATAGAACAACAGTTGTATTGTCTACTCTGCGGTGTTGGTACTATCATTCATTTTCTTTTTTGTCCAATACCTTTTAGCATGAGTAGCTTAGTTATGTGTAACTAGATGTCTTTTATGTATTCATGTATTAGTTAATAAGGTTGTATGCTATGATTCTGCTTGTCCCTTCCATGTGCAGGGCTTGATTTGGAGCTAGCTCATGGGACTTCCACTTTGTTGCATTGTGCTCTCCAGCAAATCTACACGGAGGCTTGAGGTAACCAATCTATCTTTCTTTGATAGTTAGTTATTGTTTATGGACATGCATGTATCTTTGTGACAGTTGCAGATAATATTACAGTCTGCTAAAGGTCCCAGGAAGACCTTTGAGGTTATCTCCATACACCATTCATTTTATCATATAGCAAAATTGGCGACTCCACTGGGGACTATACATTTAGTTCCTGGTCCACCCGGATAGTTCTCAGTTTCCTCCTCCTTCTAAGACCTCCCTATGCTTTTGCATTCCCTTTCTGACCCACCAAATCCTTGCTGCATTTTGTCTTCATATATTCAGCCCTGAATCTAATCCTAAAAGCCCTATTTTGAGCTATTTTCCCACACTAATGCGGGTTAGCAGACAAAACAATGCTTTATAAAGCTCTGTGACTACACAAATAGAGCATTAGTGGACCCAGTAACTCTTTATGGCCACTACTATAGAGCATTAGTCCCCCAAATCTTGTCATCTAGCTGTGTTTGTAAACTCAAAGGGATGGGAAGCCTGCTCATGGACTGTAACGGATCTACAGTTGCATTTTGTTAGCAATATCAGTGTCCTAAAAAATTGTTTTTTTAGAAAATAAGTCTTTTTTTCCTTTCTTAAAAAGTTTTTATCAAAGAAAAATCATTTTTTTTATTCATTCTTCTGCTTAGCTGGTTACAATATGCTTTATTTTGGTTTCAAATAGTTGTTAGAAAGAATTGGAAATATTTTATTGGTTATACATGTGTTATAATGACTATGATGCATGGAACAAATATGAATATGTGAAAGACTCTCACCTGTAGAATACAACTTGTTTCATCGAATTGAATATTTTTTTTTAAGCATTGTCTTTTGCATGATTTTTGAGTCAGAGTCCCATCAGATTTCATACGTCAACTCCCCTATCGATGACACTAAAAAAATACACATAAAATTTACCTAAAATCAATCAGTAACTCTTTATTGAGCAAAAAAGATTAGTTCAAGCTAGGATCTTGGGATAGGCGATGTGAGTAAACTACCCAAGATCAAAAACAAACACTAGAGTCATTAAAAGAAAGAAAATTCCTTTCGCACTCATACTACTGAGACCACTCCAGTCAAAGTGGAGCTAAATACGAGACAACATCGGACTGTAAGTGAAGGTAGCTCATCTTCGCTTGCAACTCCTTTGGGTATTCTGTGTATTGGGGATCCCTTCGGGGATTTCGGAGCTGAGTCGGGGACTCAGGTATCTTGCCCACACAGCGTACTGTCTGTGACTATGTCCTGCTCTGTAGTGTTTATGATCTAAGGTATCCTTAGTGGCAAAACTTTTAAGGACTTACACAAGGTGACTCGGGCGGGCTACCCTGGTACCTAACACACACACACCTACTCTGTCTTCAACTTTTGGGAGGGTGCTCATCTTCACAAGAGTACTTGGCCCCTCAATATGAGGTTTGGGTGAACCTCTAGAGTAACCGTAACTATACATTTGGCTAGCCCTCTCTGTTATTCATTGTGATACTGGGTTTCATCTCCAGTGATCAGTGCTTACCAGACAGGGTCATTTCCCTCTGTTTGCTAATTGATCAACTTAGTGTATTTTTTATATTTTTTAGGTACCCGAGTGTTATCATTAAGACTTTAACAAATATCACGATAAAATTTATTGATAAAAATTGGTCACCGTGGATACATCTAGCCCTCGTTGTCAATATAGATGATTGTTAGGACTTCCTCCATTCATTGTGGAAGATCCTCCAAGCTCCAGTGAACCAGATTCCCATCTTCGAGAAATCAGTGTCCTAGATCTCACACAGAATCTATTTGGACAACCGACAATTCAAGTTTACAGAGGATTTATTTACTGCAGGATTTCCTCCTCCCTTTAACCCTCCACTCAGAAATCTGTTGGACCCGCTCTTGGTTCTTGTGGCACATGTACTCCCTATTTATTTAGTTAGAACATTTCCATCCATCCCGTCGATGACTAACGGGTCGTGGAACTTTGTGGACACTTCTGTTCCCCCACCACCTCCCCAGTCGACAATCACCACCACACCGTTGATGGAAAACCATGCTATCCCATTTGTCCCTGGTACAAACCCTCACATGACACACTCCATGAGTGGAACCCAACCTATGTCGGGTTCCACCCCTTTAGTGTTAAACTCTATACCTTCGATAAGTGCTACATACAACACTCCTTATAACGCTTAATATAACACGGTTAGTGTGGCCCCCCTCAACCAACAATATGGCTGGCATCCATTATATAGTTCAAGCCCCAACTTCAAGTGTCTGGGAGCACTTCGAATATGCATATACCAATCAAGAATGTAATAGTTCCCCCTACATTTTCAGTCACATATGGTCAGTCACTGATTGACATGGGCGCTCCTTATGTCAATCAAGGACATATGGTTATTTTTGTGGCAGGTGAGAATCCTCAAGGAGGTCCCAACCAATCCATGGGGCCACCTTACTCACAAATTCAAAGTAGTCAAGGGGTCACTGCTTATCCTTGGGGAAATTCCATACCCCAACATCACAATCCCCATGGAAATCCACACTACAACACCATACCCCAAGGTCTGATTACGTATTTTTCCTTGCACCCTCATTGGAAAAGCAGCCAAGTGGTACATTGAGTTACCACGTGCGTCAGTAAATACCTTCGATGCTCTAGTGATGGAATTCTTAAAGCACTTCCAACTACCCATTTTCTATGAGACTAGGACAAAGCTCCTCCCTTCATTACATCAAGATACCGCCACCCACATCTCTAATCATATACATGAATGGATACGTAGGCAGAGGTTAGTCAAAGCTCCCCTCCTAGACTATCTCTTAGTGGACTAGTTCGGTAAGTCCCTACTCCCTCAAATCGCTAAGGATGTCACCTTAGGTGGTGCGGTCATAGTATACCAATCCATACGTCATGCCCAACACTTAGATTTGATATATTCACAATATGTCACTCTTTACGATGTAATCCTCAATGCCCCTCGCAACTCCAATGCTTTCGCTACTCAGCACCCCAGAGCACACGCCGATGGGATTGTTGGTGCAACCTATAGGACTGTTGTAAACCAACTTAGTGGTCACATTGCCTAGATGTCAGTGGACCCCTCTACCAAATCGATTACTCTTCCTACCACTACAATAAACTCTGTGTAGTCTACGCAAAAACCCAGTGGTAAGAAGAAGAAGAATAAGAAAAAGACCACTCCTTCTGAGGAGCAGTAAAAAAAGTAGCAAAGCCCAAAGCAAAAGGTCGCTGCACCTCCTGATGATGGAAAGGATAAACCTGCTAGATTCACTTACAAAATCTATGCTGAAGACATGACCTATCGCTACCCGTGTCTTCAAGAATGCATAGATTTCATTGCTAAAAAGGATACTGGTAGGACCCCTGCTATCCTTAATAATCCTTTCCCCAATCAATAGTAGGAACACCTCATTGCAAACCAACCCCAACCCCTGCAAGTGGGAAATAGTGGTTTTCAAAATCCTTCAGCTGGTGAAGGATCTTCTACCGTTTACACCTTTGAAATTGTAGATCTACAAACAAGAGACAAGTCCTATGGAGCTCCTATCGGTCATGTAGAGTAACCTTCCTCAAGTTGAAACCCACTGTGGCCCAAAAATTTTCATATCGAAAGGCCAGTTACTAACCTTGTGATTCACACCCCTAAAGGGGAACTTCGATGCACAAAACACAATACATCTACCCTTTCTGCCCAAAACTACAACATTGTAGAAGATTTGGTGCAAGCACCGTCGACTATGTTGGCACTCGAAGTATTACAAACATGTCCAGCATAAAGGAAATCTTTACTTTTGTTTATTGGTGGTATCAACCCACAGGATCCCATGCTTGTAAATTTTGACATGGAAAAGTGTAAACCTCCCCTTTCCCACTAGCTTTCACTTCAAGTGCAAATTTTTTCGAAAGGTAAAGGTATACACAGAACTGTCATCGACAAAGGGGCTTCTACCTACATCATGATGGATTCATGTTGGCTTGCTTTGGGTTCTCCAACCCTATTCCCACCATTGAATTCCCTTAAAGCTTTTGACAACCACACTTTCATCCCAAAAGGTTACCTAGCTAGCTACCCCATCACTTTGCATTGGAAAACGGTAATGGTGGACATAAAAGTCATAGATAAAAAACTTGACTATAATTTCTTGTTGGGTCGCAGTTGGAAGTATGCCATGATGGCCATTATATCTACTGTCTTTCACATCATCCTATTCCCATGGGATGCAAAGGTAGTTATAGTGGACCAGCTATCCTTCTGCACCCCTGATTATTCCCCATTACCAGGCGGCTTTGTACCCATAGTAGGTGGTGTACCTGACTCTTACGTTAGTATCAGTACCAGTCTACTGAAGGCTTCTTCCCTAATTGGTTATTTCCATCTTCAGCCACCCAAGGTTTCACATATGGTCAATATGATTTCATTTATTCCTCATGAATAGACCAATGCATGGATCCAATCGGCTCCTTCAGACATTGACACTTACAGAGAACAAATATCGTTATCACCAGCTGAATTGGCATACCAAGCCATTCAATCTGCATCCACATCTCCGGTCACTTTGGTTATGGCCAATGGTACCATTTCCCCACCCATAACAATCCTTCTTTCGATCCACTCAATCAAATCCTACCTATGAATGAAGCTATTAGAGAAATCATGAGTTTAGAAGAGCGACCTTGGGAGGACTCGCACCATCATGTTATGATATCTGATTCAGACATGATGCCTCTTCAAATCCTGTCCCCTGACATACCAGAAATCATCTCCTCACCATAAACAACTATCCAAACTTTGGAGGCAGAAGGAAACATGGGCAATATTTCAAAGGCATTACTCATCGATATTTCTGTCAAGACAGGCATCGTGGAAAACATCCAGATTGGAGCGAATTTCAATCCTGAGGAAATTTCAAGCTTCACCTTCCTTTTTATGGAATTCCGTGATGTACTCACCTGGTCTTATCAAGATCAATCATCCTCATACTACACCCAAGCTAATGGTCAAGTAGAGGTTGTCAATGGTGACTTAAAAACTATGATCCATAGGCTAGTAGGAAATCATAAAACTAATTGGCACCAAATGTTATATTCGACGCTATGGGCATATCGAACTTCAGTCAAAATTTCCAATAGCTTTACACCTTTCCAACTCGCTTATAGCCTAGAAGTAGTTTTACCCATCAACTGTTAGATCCCTTCCCTACAAATAGTCATTGAACTCCTGCTTGACACTACTCCCGAAGAAGAATGCCTACTATACCTCAGTCAACTGGACGAAACACATCAAGATGCAAAATTGGCACTCGAGGCTCACAAGCACCGGGTAAAAACCCAATATGACAAAAAGGTCAAGCCTCGTTCTTACCAAGAGGGAGATCTTTTTTTGCTCCATGATAAAAACATGACCTATTGGGGGCAGGAACACTTCAACCCTTATGGCTAGGTCCTTATGTCATCAAGAAAGTCCTCTCAAAAGGGGCATACGAACTTCAAGATTGGGAAGGAGTCCCACTTGCTAAGCCCAGAAATGGGCTCTATCTGAAAAAGTATTATGCCTAGTATTGCGCTAGGCATGTGCTTTGTAATTTTGTGTATTTATAAGTTTTTCTTCTTTTTTTGGTGTGATTGGATTGTTTTGATATTTATTGGAGTATTTGTCTCATACATCCTTCTTACAATACAGATGTCTTCGTTACCCTTAGCATACATAGAATACACAGATGGTGCTAGTCGTCACACACGACACATTGCATCAGCTGCTTGGGTATTCTACGCACCTGAGTCGGAACTATTTTGTTCCGGAGGAGTCTTTCTTAGTACTGCCACCAACAATATTGTCGAGTACATGTCTGTAATTTCACTTCTCACAGAAGCGTCATCAAGGCACATCTCCAATTTGGTGGTCACGATAGACTCCCAGCTAGTTGTTATGCAATTGAAAAATCGTTATCACATTCGTAATACAACCTTGTTACGTCATTATTTAAGGGTACAACTCCTGGAACGCCAATTTGAAGTGATTACATACGAACACATTCCTAGAGAATTTAATGTGGTTGCTGATTCATTAGCTAACTATGTATTAGATTGGCATATGTCTCATTGACTATAGAAGCATGCATGAAAAGTAAAAATTTACTGAGTTAAAATTTAAAAAAAAACATTTAAAAAACATTTACGCCATCAAAATACCAAAATGTATAT